>NDFG01000514.1:155973-309905 GCA_002167245.1 Sporophila hypoxantha
CACTGCAGGCCTTGCAGCAATCACTGTTATTAGCTGGGGATTGCTTCTAATTCAGGACCTGTTCTTCTCAGAAAAAGGCTTTAAAAAGCATCTGACTGAAACAATTACCTGAAGGAAAAAGCTTTTAAATAATGGAGCAGCATTTAGAGAGGAGGGTTTGATGTTCAGTGTCCCCCATGCCAGGAGGCAGCTGCAGGTGCAGATTCCTGCCAGGAGCAGGACCTTGTCCAGCAGAGATGCAAATTCAGTGCCAGGATGAGGAAATAAATCTCCTTTATCCAAACCCCTGCATTTCCTCACCACCTTCCCCCTCTCTCTACACTCCAGCTGCAGCATTCCCTCAGTGCTGGGTAACTCCACCAGGGCTGCCCAAGCCCCTCATGGGGGAGGATGAGGGGAAGATGTTTGTGGGCAGATCCAGAGGGCCATGGGACTGTTGGGACATTCACCTTCTGTGCTGTTCCCCTGGTGAGATAGATTTCATCCCAGGCCTTGTGAAAACTGCAGCTTCTCAGGGCAAAGCAGGAATTTCTGCATTCTGTGAGAAAAGCACAAAACTTCAGGGTCACATCCAAACAYTCCCTTGGAGCCAGGCTGGGAGATCTTGGAGGGCAGAAGCTCCAGGGAGAGCTCAGAGCCCCTGGCAGGGCCTGAAGGGGCTCCAGGAGAGCTGCAGAGGGACTGGGGACAAGGGATGGAGGGACAGAACCCAGGGAATGGCTCCCACTGCCAGAGGGCAGGGCTGGATGGGATCTTGGGAATTGGGAATTGTTCCCTGGGAGGGTGGGCAGGCCCTGGCACAGGGTGCCCAGAGCAGCTGGGGCTGCCCCTGGATCCCTGGCAGTGCCCAAGGCTAGGCTGGACATTGGGGCTGGGAGCAGCCTGGAGCAGTGGAATGTGTCCCTGACATAGCAGGGGTGGCACTGGATGGGCTTTAAGGTCCTTTCCCACCCAAACCATTCCGTGGTCCTGTGCTGGTCCATATCCAGCTTGTTGCCCACCAGRACTGTCCTCACTGAGCATTTGGACACCTGTCCCTGTACTGCTGCCTCAGAAACTTTGATTTAACTGCACATTTACACTTCAAACCCCACTCAGCACGACTCAAAGGCTGTAATTACCATTCCAGGGAAACTCCTGCTCATTTGGTTATGGCTCTGACAGCTCCTGGCCCCCACACAAATGTTTGTTTTTCTCTTCCCGTTCTGGAGGGGGGAGAGGGGCCAGGCTGAAGCAATGAGTAGGAAAATCAACTGTTAAAGGAGGAGGCAAAGCCATCCCGGAGCAATTGGTGGTTTACAGAGTGGAATGTGGGAATGGCTCTTGTTCTCCAGGGAAATGGAGCCAAAGCCCTCAGGGAACAGCAGGATCACACACACAGGTTGAGTCCCACAGGTTTTCCCTAAAACCCTCTCACATCAACAGCCAAAGGCTGGAAGGACTCTCCTCTCCTTCTGCCATCCTCGTGATGGGAAGGACTGCTGGGCATCTGCAGAACAGCTCCAGAAGGAAATCCCAGCAGGGGCTCTTGGAGTGCTCTGCTCAAAGGGGATCCTCCATGTCTGCTTAGGAGAGGGAACTTCTGGTTAAGGCTGGGTTAAATATTTCCCTTTAAACATCCCTCCCTCCAAAAATCCCTCCAGCAGAAAATTCTTTTTAGGCAAAAATCTATAGGCCTTCCTTCCATCCTTCTGTCTTTCTGTACTTCCTTCCCCAGGACCTTCACACTTCCCTCCAAGCGCTCTCAAGAGGATTTTYGTTAAATTCACTTTTTCTGGTGATAAAAACTCCTCAAACATCTTCCTCCACAACCCCTCTGAGAAAACAAATTAATTTACAGCTCAGGATTTTCAATAAAATGATAAAAAATATCCATAGGGGGAATCCTGGGGGTTTCCCAACCTGATTTGATTCCTTGGGAAGGAAGCGCAGAGATCAAAATAATTTGTTTGCTGGGGAGAGCACATTAACTTTATCCTAAAAATTTCAGGCTGAATCAGTGACTCCAGGACCAGCCAGGATGGAAAACCAGCCCAGCAACACAGAACAAGCAGAAGTTAATAAATATTTCAGCTCTGTAGTTGGAAATAATTTGGATGATGCCTCCATATCCTACAAGGATAATGAAATCCTTCACATTGCAGTGCCCCAAAGCAATGTTTGATTGCACAGACAGAATTCAATAGAATTAAAGAGCTTGTTAAACATCAGCTCCTCAAGTCAAACAGTTTAARCCTGAAGCTCCACATCATCTGCATGGAGGAGGATTAAGAGCAGCTATCCAGGAACATTCCAGAACTTGCCACAGCTGTGGAGAAATGGTTATCAGGATGTCTGAGTCAGGCTTAAGGCAGCTTTAAGGCTGGAATTTTGGTCTCCTGAGGGAATGCCCTGATCAGGAGATGTTTGGCTCTCCTGGAGCGATGCTGGCTCAGCCCTTCTGCCTTTGTGACCTTTTGTYACATTTTGTGTCTGTCCCCTCCATCACCCAAGGTTTGGGAAGAGCTGGACTCTACTTCAGACAGAAAAGGCACCACTGACCAAAACCTGTCCCTGCAGGGGCCAAGTGTTGTTCAAATCCTGCATTTCTGGGTGATTTTACTTTCCACGTCTCAGAGAAATTTCCTCTTGTTTGGGSTCAGTGAGTTCCTGTCACCATTAAAAGAAAAATATATTAGTTTGGCTCCAAAGGGCCCTCAAAGCCCACCCAGTGCCACCCCTGCCATGGCAGGGGCACCTTGCACTGCCCCAGGTGGCTCCAAGCCCTGTCCAGCCTGGTCCTGGGCACTGCCAGGGATTGGGATCCCACAATCTGTGCTAGAGCCTCTCCYCACAGAGGCTTCCACCCCTCCAACCCCTCCATGCCAAGGGCAGAGTGCTCAGAGAGTTTGATCCTGAAGTTTGAGTTAAACATGGAATTAACAAAGCGAGGCTTTGCACAAAGCAGGATTATGCAAGGTGGTCTGCACTGAATGGGCCCTGAATGAACAGGGGGAACCCCCACTGTCCCAGATTGCAAGGCAAGATGGATTCCATTATCGTCTGTCAGAGGTGGGGCAGGTATCTTCAGTTCAGTGGGCAGTTTTCTTTATCTCTCCCACAGTCAAYCCTCCCTCCAGGAGATCTCTTCTGTTCATGGCCAGTGAGTGTCCCTGCAKGGCTGATCAAATTCCATCATCCCATGGGGAGATGCTCCGCCCAGAGGGAGGAGCCAAGCATTCCTACCTGGATATAACCTGAGATCCTGGCACAGCAGAGCAGCTTCTCCACTGGATTCCCAGAGGAGCAGCAGCTGCCTCTTCTTCCACTGGACCTTCAGAGGAAGAGACTGCACCCTTCTCCAGGATCCCTGCCCCAGCAGAACCACCCCTGACACTGCAGGAGGGCTGAGCCACAATTCCAATGGGACTGCTGCCAACACCCTGACCCACAGGGTGTCAGGCTGTGTTCTGACTCTGTCAGCGCTGTTTTAGTTTACTGCATTGTTTATTTTATCCTTTTWTTTTCTTCCCTAATAAAGAACTGTTATTCCTGCTCCCATATTTTTGCCTGAGAGCCCCTTAATTTCAAATTTATAACAATTCAGAGGGAGGGGGGTTTACATTTTCCATTTCAGGGGAGGCTTCTGCCCTCCTTAGCAGACWCCTGGCTTTCCAAACAGWGACACTCACTAAGGAGGGAGGGAAATACCAACAGTAATTTAGTTGGGAGCTGCTGCCCCATTCCTGGAGGGAAAGACTGCAGGTGGTCCCTACAGGGCAGTCAGGGGTGGGGACAAGGAGGAGCCTGTCCCCTACAGCTGGGCACTGTCACCCCCTGTGAGCCCGTGGTGACACAGGGACCTTGAGCCTCAATGCTTCACAGCCAGTCGAGCTGTGCTTARAGTGGCTCACTGAATGCACAAACAAATTGAGAAAAGAATTGTAAAATGAAGATATAAAATCAGCAGCACCAGTTCACTCCTGCTGGATCTCCCATTCCAGCTCTGACTGCTGCATTTTTAACACATTTATAGAACTTTAAGGTCCTGGCAGGAGCCTGTGCTGCACTCAGGTTCTGGGAGCACCCAGTTACCCCAGCACTGAGTCTGGTGCTGTGAAACCAGAGATTAAAACATTCCTTCCAATCCTCACTCATACAAAAGATGAGGAAGATGACACTCAAAATTAAGTTTGGGGTTCTTTAATTTAATGGGAAAAAAGTATRTCAAGATTAAAAGGAAAATACAAATCCTTCTTCAAAATAGAAAGGAAAAGTGAAGAATTCACAGATTAATTGGGGAAACTGAAGTGTCTCTCCCAAACTGAAATAGGTAATATCAAGGACTTTGAAGAGCTTCATTTCCCTGTTAACATTCTGAAAAGCTTTGTCTGTTCATGTAGCATCCACGTCTGAGCAAAAAGCCCTTTGGAATGGAGAGGCTGCCCTTTGTTTGGAGAACCCTGTTGATTTTYTAATACTTTTTTCCTTTCCTTTCTCACCAAAGAGACAAATGACCTTTTCCTGTGAAGGCACTAATTGTGATGCACTTTTATTTTCAGTTCTTGCTGAGAGGCTGCAGGGCAGCCCAGGTGCCTCTCCCTTGGTTGCTTGGGGAGGTGGAGCAGCCCCGGATTTGGGGCTGTGGGATTTAATTGTGYCAGGACTTCGCTCCCATTAAGGGTTAATGAGAACATCACACATGGAGCTGAGCAGGGCAAGGTTCCTCCTCTGACACATCAAACCCAGCAGAGGGAACAGCTCTTTTGTCTTCCACTGACCTGAAAGTTCAGCACTGCAAAAATAAAAATATTKGGCACAGGCAGGAGCAGGAGCTGGGCAAAGCCTGGCCTGGGCAGAACGGGGTGGAACAAAAGGTGATTTTAGCAATCAGTATCCTCTGTGCCCTGGGGTGGCTCCAAAACCATATCCGAGCCCTCTCAGCTCCAGGGTTCTCCTCCAGCTCATCCTGTTTCCCAGCAGCCTGGATTTCTGGGAAGCAGCACTTTGTGTGGTTTTCATTTGCTTTATCCCCCAGAGACAAACTCCACCTGTAATCCAAGAGGAGGAAATGTGAACCTTTAATTCAGGGATGATTCCATCTCCTTTGGAGCAAACTCCCAGCTGAATTCCCTGTGCTGGGAGGTTCTGTCTGTGCAGCTCCAGGGGGATGCTGTTCATATTCCTTTCATTATTAAGGATTGTAGATCCCTGAAATAGTTTGGAAAACAGACCTCAGTTTCAACAATTGTACTTCAAGTGCATTTTTTCTGCTGCCCCAAGACAGCTACTCACAAATATTTGTGGAATTGAGGACTCTGGAAGCAGGTATGGATTCTTTTGGAGCACAAGTGGGATGAGGAGCAGCTGAGGGAGCTGGGGGGGGCTCAGCTGGGGAAAAGGAGGCTCAGGGGGACCTTCTCTCTCAGAATTCTTTATTTATTCTAATACACTTTAAAAGCAGGTTTTTTTGGTTTTTTTAGAGAAGCCATCATGGCAAAGCTGAGCTTTCCACAGACACTTTTTTCCTGGGAGAATGTTTCCAAGTACTCAGTGGGTTTATTGGTTAAATAGGTTGAATATTCCAAATAGGCAGAGCCTTGAACAGGCAATAAAAATGTTGAGTTTGCTCACACCAGACTGGCCCTGTCAGGGGTGTGTTTGTCTGATCTTAAAATTCTCCTGATCCTTTGGGGTTCATAGAGAGAGGTGGGAAGAGCTCTCCACGATGRGGTGAGACCAATTAATTCTGCACCCAGGCCGGGCCCTTGGGTCTCCCTCAGCCCCAGGGAGCTCTTTGACCAAAATCCTCTTGGAACTGGAGCCTCCAGGGCTGTGGCTGTTCCCCAGCCCAGGATTCAGAGCTGCAGATTCTTTGCCCTTTTCCCTGTCAGAGCCCCAGATCAGCTCAGCAGGGCCTCTTTTCCTGTGCACTTTGTGCAGGGCATGAACTGCTCTGTGGGGAAAGGTAGGACTTGCTCACATTGTGAACTCCACCTCCCACCCAATTCCTGGCATATTTTCTCCAGAGGCCACAGGCAGGATCTAAACACAGCTCCAGCCTGAAATTCAGGCTCCATCCTCTTTTTGGCAGGATCCTGGTTCTGATGCAGCAGCACTTCATTGTCTCCAGCTCCAAGAAAGAGGAGGTGTCTTGTAAACTCCACAAATTAATTAATGAATCTCTCCTAACCTTTCCTTTCTCAGGAAGACTGGAATGCCATCAGAAATATGGTAATGTGCCATTTGCTAATTCCCCTCCTGCTCCATCTGGGCACAGTAAGATCTTCCCTCTGATCTGTTTTCCATGTACTTGTCAGAGTTGTTAGATCTTGAACAAGAACTGAAGTTTCTTCATCCTTATCCCCCAGTCTTCACGTAAAACAAATCAAGATAAACTCGGGTTTTTTTTTCCCAATTAAGCCAAGGCTGGTGCAGGCTGCTCAGGCTCTATCACAGTGAGAGATCTGGAGTGAATTTTTCCTGTTATTTTTCTTTCACGAYCTTCTCTTGATCATAATTGGATTCTAAAATTAGCCTGAGAAAGGGACTAATTCAAATTTATGACTAAAGATTGGTTTTTCTAACCAGAGSGTGCATTTCTGCTGCTGATAGAAATATCAGAGCATGATCTGACAAGGAAGGAGTGAAGGCCTGAAAGGTGCTGCTCTGTGACCTCTCAGTTCCTCGTTCTGCTCAATGCAGAGACACAAATTCCAGCGTGRGGCAAATCCAGGTGTGTCAGCCTGGGAAGCCCGCATGGCACAAAGCCCCTTGGAAAACAAWCCCTTGGTTCTGGAGAGCTGCTCCTGCTCCTGCTGCTGCTCTTGTTCTGCTCCGCCCCTCCCTTCTGTTCTGCTCCTGATCCTGTTCCAGTTCCTGCTCCTGCTCCTGTTCTGCTCCTGTTCCTGCTCCTGTTCTGCTCCTGTTCCTGCTCCTGTTCCTGCTCCTGTTCTGCTCCTGTTCTTGCTCCTGTTCTGCTCCTTCTCCTGCTCCTGTTGTGCTCTGCTGCTGCTCCTCCCTGGAGCCATGGCAGGGCTCAGCCCACCCTCCCTGCTCATGCCAGGGGTCATTTCCCTGRTTCCTCTTGTCACTAAGGAGAGCCTGACCCCTGGGTGCACATGCCCCGCTGCTGAATGAGGCTCCCTCTCCTGGGGCAGGGATGTGGAGCTCAGCTGGGAGAGCAGCCACAGCTCCCGCACAGGAGCACCAGGGAGGCTTCAGCCACCAAACCTGAGCTGTCAAATCCCCGGGCTGGGCCCTGGCTCTGGCACAAGGTTTGCAGGGTTTCCACACCTCTGTCTCTCTGTCATGTCCTGCAGTCCCCAGCTCACTCTGGTAAATTCAGATGTGTTCACTCACAGCCCTGAGCCTGCTTCCCTTTGCTAAGAGAGRGAGCAGTGAACTGAGGGCTCTCCTGATCCCTGGGGAGCTCCCTGGCAGCAGAGACAGTGGACAGATCCTGCAATCAGAATGCCAGGATGGATGGGTGGGAAGGGACCTTAAACCCATCCAGTTTCACCCCTGCCATGGCAGGGACACCTCTCACTGTCCCAGGCTGCTCCAAGCCCCGTCCAACCTGGCCTTGGGCACTGCCAGGGATCCAGGAGCAGCCCCAGCTGCTCTGGGCAGCCTGTGCCAGGGCCTGCCCACCCTCCCAGGAACAATTCCTAATTCCCAATCTCCCATCCATCCCTGCCCTCTGGCAGTGGGAGCCATTCCCTGGGTCCTGTCCCTCCAGGGACTGGAATGGTGACGTGGATCCAATCCACTGCACTCCCACCTGACTTTGGGAAGTTCTGGTACTTTCCTGGTTCCCATCTCTACAGTAAAACAGGGACAATGTCACTGATCTCCTCTCAGAGCTCCTGTCACCTCCAAACCCAGAGTTCCTGTCACCTCCAGACCCTGGAGACCCCACACCCCCTTACTGAATTCGCAGGGAATGCCCCAATGAAGGAAGGAATGATGAGGAGGACTCCATCCTATCAGAAGGCTAATTAATTACTTTATTATACTATAATTAATTACTTTATTATACTATATTATTCTATATTATATTACACTATGTTACATTACATCTAAACTGAACCTGCCAAGCCCTCAACTCTGCACACGTTGCCCAGAATCTCATGAATGTCACCCTCAGTCCTCACACACACACACACACACACACACCTGGCCCTGACAGGCCAAGGAAACAAAACACCATCACTGTGGGTAAACAATCTCCATGTTGCATTCTACTTTGGCACAAACACAGGCGCAGCAAATGAGATAAGAATATTCTTGGGAAGAATTGTGCCTTGCTTTTCTCTGTGAAGAGAAATGTGGCTACACCCCCTCTGTCACCTCCGAGCACCCTGGAAGAACTGAAGGTGTCCCTGCCCAAGGAAGGGAGTGGATTTGGATGGTCTTTAAGATGTCTCCAAACCCAAACCACTCTGTGATTCCATGAACTCAAGATTTCATTGCTGTCCCTATGTCAATCCCTCAGCATTTATTTCCTTCCCTGTTTCTGTCCTGTTCACAGTCCATTTCCAGGCTGGCTATCAGCAGAGCTGCAAAAAGCAGCCTTTAATAGGGGAGGGGATTGAGGCTGATGGGAGSCCTGTTCCCATTTGTTAGGCTTTAATCTTCCATGGAAATAAAATTGATGTGCTCACAACTGGGGGAGTTGTTTTCCCAAGGGTTTAGTAGAGCTGAAATGAAGCTTTGGCCTTGTTCTCCTTGGGGTGGGTTTCAGCCAGGGTGGAGCAGCAGGGCCTGGCACTGAGGATATGGATTTCAAACAGGAACTCCCACTGGTTAATGAACATTAAGCTGGTGCCATCATGGTCCTGAACTGCTTCTGCCCTTGGAGATTTCCAGCATGGAATTCAGGAGGCCTCTTAAAGAATTGGGAGGGGAAATTACAGAATTTCTGAATAGCTGGAAGTGCTTAAATTAAAAGAAATCAAAGCTCTCCTTGCAGGTGCCAGTGTGTGACCCACCCTCATCCCACCAAGAACCAGGGGCTGCTGGGACTGAGCAGGTTTGGGGACAGCCCCAGCTCTGTGGGATTTCTGCCCTGACAAAAAACCAAATTAGAGCCCAAAGAGGTTTTCCCCATCARTCTCCAGAGTCAGAATCAGCTGGGAGGAAAAGCCAGATTTTTTTCTCACTCTGCATTTTGAAGRAAGTGAAATTTTGCCTCCCTTTCCCCTCCTAGTCACAAGGATTTCAATTTCAATCTTCTTAATGAAGAAATTGGTCCCTTGTCCATCTGTTAAATTCCCTATCCCTGTGTGATCCACTGGATTTCTAAAGAGCAGAAAAGGAGGGGCATAAATAAATAAATAAATAAATAAATAAAGCCAAATCAAGGAGGAACTTTTTGTTTTGACAGGAACCAAACCAGAATTTCTCATTTTAGTGACCCAGCTGATCATCAGGAGCAAGGAAAAATCTCTCTAAAGACACTTCTGCTGAGAGCCAGGCCTTGCCCAGCTGTCACCCCACTGCTCCTGGGGGGGAAGGGGGGCTGGGATGAGCTGATTTGGGTTTGTCTTCCTCTCCTTGCTGTTGATTCCTGTGTCTCCATCAGATTTCCTGAGCTGATGCACTCCTGCAGCTCGAGTCTCCTGGAATGGAGCCGGCATTGCTGGGCTGGCAGATTTCCTCTGGGAAGTGGAATAAGCAGGACAGGCTAGTTTTGGGGAAGATGAAACAGGAAAGCCTTAAAATATGATTGCCTGGCAAAAGATTTTGAGAATATAGAAACTATAAGCTAGATTGAAATGAAAGAAAGCTTTGAGATCCCTCAGTTACTGAACAACTGGAAAACAATGGTGTGGCCAGCTGAAGGTGATCCCCTTTTGATAGAACAATTCCCTCTGCTTGCAGGCAGGCCCAAGGGTCAGAGCAGACCCTACAGCTTGGCAGAAGGGGCCCAAAGAGGAGTTTTTAGGGTTTAAAATGTAACACAGTGTGGTAATGTAATGATTCTTATAGGCTGTATGTAAATGCTATAGGATTTGTATCTTGTACCAGATTGGTTAGTGAGAATTAGAATATTCAACACAGAAGATTTATTGTATTGTAACAGGAACCTCCCTCTCTCATCCTCTCMTCCTCACCCCCTGTGCTTCAGGCAGGAGCCAGGGATGACAGGACCTGTTTGTCACAATGTGACACGAAATGAACTACACTCACCAGCTGAGATGTCCAAGGCAAAAAAAGTGCAGTTATTTCTGGACCTCGATATTTATAGAATTCCAAAGGTGACCCTGGATTGGAGGATGAAATTGCCACCTCTCCAACCACACTGGTCAAGCCAACAGTCCATCAATTCTCTGCTCCTCCAGAAAGGAATGCAAAACAATCATTATTTACATGAAAAGTGCTGAAAAACTCCATTACAAAAATGTAAACATCAGAAGAACTTTAGAAGAACAGGGCAACACCTGTTCCCCATGGAGATGTGGGATCGTGCCCTGGAGGAGGTTGGAAAACACGGACACAGAATTTGGGGGGGAGGTTGTACACAGAATCACAGAACCATGGAATTGTTCAGGTTGGAGAAGACCTTTAAGGTCATCAAGTCCAAGCAGGAACCAGAACCACTATTTTCACCACTAACCCACATCCCCAAGTGCCACATCCACAGGTTTTATGAGCCCTTCCAGGGATGGGGACTCCATCTCTGCCCTGGGCAGCCTTGGCCAATGTAGAAATTGTCCCAGTGCCCACCCTGAGCTGCCCTGGCCCAGCCTGAGGCCGCTCCCTCGGCTCCTGTCCCTGTTCCCTGGAGCACAGCCCAACCCCCTGGCTGTGCCCACCTGGCAGGAGCTGTGCAGAGCCACAAGGGCCCCTGAGCCTCCTTTGCTCCAGGCTGAGCCCCTTCCCAGATCCCTCCTTCCTTTGCTCCAGGCTGAGCCCCTTCCCAGCTCCCTCAGCCCTCCTGGGGCTCCAGACCCTTCCCAGCTCCGTTCCCTACCCTGGACACCCCCAGCCCCTCCAGGTCCTTCTGGTTGTGAGGGCCCCACAACTGCCCCCAGTTCTGAGACACTTCAGCAGACTCTGGGTAGAGGGGGATCAATTCCTTGATTTTCCATGGAGGAGGCTGGAAAACACCAATACAGAGTCTGGGAGTTGCACCTGAAGATGAAAATGAGCCTCCCCAGAGCTGTTCAGTGGGAGCAGAGATTCCCAACTGCTTCAGATTCAAATAATGCAGGAAATTCTCTCTTTTGTTTTCCAAGCAGTTCTATTTTTTCCCAACTTCTTTTTCAATGTGCCTGGAAATATTTGTTTGGAAGTGTTTAAAGAAAACCTTCACAAACAGAGTCTGCTTCCCACATACATTTTTTATAGTTTTCTTTCTCCTCTCCTTTGCTTTCAAAACCCCAATCCTCCACACAGACATGTCTCCTATAAAGGAAAAAAAAAAAAAAAGAAAAAAAAAAAAGGAGTAAAATGGAACATTTTCAGTGACAAGACAAGGTGATGCCAAAAGGAAGGACCTTGGATGTGAGATTCCCTTTTCTCTCTGGCTGGAGACTCTGGCCAATGATCTGTCCTCAGYTACAGGACCTGGGGACCTTTCTCCAGTCTCTCCACCTTCCCCCTTGGAGAGGAGGCAGCTGCTCCTCCCAGCAGTGCTGGCCAAGCCCAGCTCCTTTTCCTTTGAGGTTTCCTTTGGAAGGGAGCTCCTGGTGTGAAAGGAGCTGGAGCTGTTTGAGCAGAGCCACCCCTCCCTGGAGTGGGACACCAGAGACACCACAGACCCAGCCTGGGCAATCCCAGGCTGGAAAAGACCTCCAGGATCAGCAAATCCAACTTTTGACTGAGTTCCCCCATTCCCAATAAACAACAGCACCAAGTGCCACCTCTGCTTGGTTTTTGAGCACTTCCAGGGAGGGGCTGCAACCCCTGCCCTGGGCAGCTSTGCCAGGTCCTGAGAGCCYTTTCCAGGAAGGATTTCCCCAAAATCCAGCCTGATCCCTGAGCATGGGAGGAAGGGGAGGTTAAAGGAACAAGGCTTGTTCAGATAAGCTCTCTGAAGGAGGGGAGGTGACTCTAAAAATGTCCCCTTCTCTCCCTGAGTGACACAGAGCCACGTGCCCAGGGCTGGCAGGACACTCACACTGCCTCAGTCCCCCTGGGCTTGCAGGAGGTTTCTCTGCTGGRCCACCACTGACAGAGGCTGGAGGGAGGCACTGAGGGCTCCTGTTCTTTTCTCTGCTCATAGATATTTATATTTTCCTATTAAAAAAATCCTCCTTAGCTGATAGAATTCCAAAAGGGGAAAATCTCTCATTAATGAGCCACCAATAGAGATTTTACAAAGCACCTGACAAGGCTGAAGCCATCAATTCTCTGAATTAACTGGAGTGGAGTTGTGGATGCAAGCGGGAACTCAGCCAGGAACGAATTAAAGGAATTCAGCCTCAGATTCATCAATGTCCTCATTAATATTTTGGCCTCTCCATGGTCCAGGAGTGATGAGAGAGAGAGCAGAACTGWCAGGAAGAACAAGGCTGTTGAACACTCTGTGAGGTTTATTGGCATGGAGATGGTGAGAGGTGCCACAGCCCCCAGTGTCCCCCCCCTCCCAGCCTGAGCTCAGGGCTGTAGCAGCTGCTGCCCTCCAGGGCTGGCCCTGCCAGGCCTTGGAATTGCCTGGGAGAGAAAGTCCTGGGGCCCTTCTGCTCAGAGCCTTGAGGAAAATGGGAAGACAGGGAATGTTTGTGCCAGTCTGTAACAGGATCTTGGGCTGAGGTTTTATTGGATCCTCAGAGGGAACAGGAGACAGAGGTAAAATAGTGACAGAGACAGAATTATGGAATCCCAGGCTTGGAAGGKACCTCAAAGCCCACCCAGTGCCACCCCTGCCAGGGCAGGGACACCTTCCACTGTCCCAGGCTGCTCCCAGCCCCCAATGTCCAGCCTGGCCTTGGRCACTGCCAGGGATCCAGGGGCAGCCCCAGCTGCTCTGGGCACCCTGTGCCAGGGCCTGCCCACCCTGCCAGGGAACAATTCCCAATTCCCAATMTCCCATCCATCCCTGCCCTCTGGYAGTGGGAGCCATTCCCTGGGTCCTGTCCCTCCATCCCTTGTCCCCAGTCCCTCTCCAGCTCTCCTTTTGTGTCAGAACTCAGCACATCCCTCCGGGTGTCCAGAGTTGCTGAGGACCCCGCCAGGGGGCTCAGAGACCCTGGCATGCTGCCCAAAACACCTGGGGATTTGATTTTGACCCCTGGAGCAAGTTGCCAGCTTTGTATGAGGACCTGAAAGTCACACAGGTTTGAATAGTATAATAATGAAATTATCACAGGGTGAAAATGTAGAATTTAGGATTTTTGGTATGGGGGTTATGGGGACAAGATGGATGAACTTGGGCGTGCCCAGCCTTTCTTCTTCTTCTTCTTCTTGTTCTCCATTTTCTGCAGTGATGTTGGCACTTTGGGATTGGTTTAGAAGTGCACTGTCTAACATAGGTGATAGGTATTGGGAATTAAGTGTAAATATGTYATASGTAGTTTGTAGTATAAAAGGACAACAYCRCCCCTGGGGCGGTCAGAGTGCCTGTGGCTGCCCTGCTGAGCMGACCTTGGCTGGGCAGAAAGAAAATTTTATAGATAAGAAATAATAAACAACCTCAAAACCAAAAACTGAAGWGTCCAGACTYGTTCTTCAGCYGCGTAGGCTGAAGCAGAGACATCCTGCACATCTYGGGGCAGCAATTATCAACAGCAACCCGAGACCCTTGGGCCCTGGAAGGGGCTCTGAGTTCTCCATGGAGCACTCTCCAGGCTCATATTCCAGATGTTCCAGATGTTCCACAAGTTCCAGAGCAGACTGGGAAGAGAAAARAGACCCCTTTGCCATCCAAGCTGGAAGCTTTGCTGGTTACAGCCCAGGCAGATCCATCATCCCAGAGCAKAATTGTTTGACTTCATTTGTGAAATGCAGCTTGGGCCTGCTAGACTGAAATGTTTCAGTTCCATTTGTCATGCTGATAAATGACCCTCCCTCACTGTTGCTTACATTTAATTTAATGCAGGCCTATGGGTGCACAGCCAACTTTAAACAACAGATGAACTCAGCTGGGACAGTGGAAGGTGTCCCTGCCATGGCAGGGTGGCCCTGRATGGGCTTTAAGGTCCCTCCCAACCCAGACCAGTCTGGGATTCTCTGTTTTTATGATCACTGTTAAAATGTRTGCTATATTTGATGTGTTTATTATCTACTTAGGGAAAAAATGTCAAATCACTCATGACAAAATGAAGTTCAGGGAGTGTCCTCAGAGCTGGTTCAAGTGGGATCCTTCACTTGTCAGTGTGGTGGTCCAGAACTGGCAATGTTCCCTTCTGAGCTCATTACCTGCAGTGTCTGGAACAGACAGGCAGCTCCAAAGCCTGATTTGCTTCACACATTTCAATCCTGATCCCAGGAGAAGGACAAAGTCTTGCCTGTTTCCTTCAGCTTTCAAACAAATCCAGACAATCAGTGGTGGCTGAATGCCCCACTGTCACCTCCCCTTGCATTCAGTGCCACCCTCCCTCCGGACTGTCACAAAGCCCTGGGGGTGCAGGGAAGAGGAAATTCCCTCTTTTCCACTCACACAAACCCTCCTAGCCCAGGCAATTCTCAGACAATTCCCCAGCTGCAGGACCCAAACCCCCCAGGTCCCTTCCTGTCCTGCAGGCCCCAAACCCAGGAGCTGGGGCTGAGCCTCCCCTGGCTCCTGGCCCCACTCTCCAGGACGGTGCAGGGAACACTCCTTGGCATGGACAGGCAGCTCCAGTGTGGGGATAAATCCCAACCCTCCRTGCCCCTGTGCCTTTCCAGGGCCACCCTGTCCCTCCTGTCTCGTGTCCCTGCCCAGGCTATGCCCAGTGGAAGGGGCTCAGCTGTTCCAGGGGGTTTGAATGCCTGGGGCATCCCAAGGGGTCACATCCAGCCCTGCAAGAGCCAGGTGTCAGTCCTTGCCTGTGGAGTCAGCCCTCCCCAGGTATACTAAAATCAGGGCACCCCTGACCTAGGGAATGATTGCCATCTGACTCCATTGATTCAGAAGGCTGAACAATTGCTTTATTAAACTATATTATATTACATTMTACTATACTATATTAAAGAGATGCTGTWCTAWAAAGAACACTAAAGAATACTATGCTGTACTAYACTAAATTACAGACTAAAGGAAACTTGTGACTGTCTGAGACAGCCAGGACACAGCCTTTGAGTGATTGGCCAAGGAAACAAAACAATCCTCAGCAGAATCCAACTGACAAATCACTTCAGYGAAACAATCTCCATAACACATTCCACGTGTGCAAAAACAACAGGAGCAGCAAGTAGAGATAAGAACTGTTTTCTCTTTCTTCTCTCTGTGCTTTTACAGGAAAAAACCCTGAGAGAGATAATTATGTCTCTGTGTTCAGAGAATGYGAATGCCACCCCYAGGAGCTCCAGGCTCAGGGGCAGCTCAGGGCCTGGGATCTCCAGTCCGACCCTCCTGCAGAGAGATCCCACTGCTCTCATTCCCAGACCATTTTCCAGGCTGGCACAGCACTCTCTGCTCAGGTATGATTTTTCTCCCAGTTCCCATCAATCCTCAGGAGCTGTTCCAGGCCCCAGAGCTGCTGGCTCGCTGGCAGGGCTCCCACCCTGGAGATAAGGGATGTTCATGTCAGGAATGATGGATAACATTGGCTCTCCTGCTCTGGGATCCACCTCTGTGGCATTCACATTCTCTGAACATGATTCCCTGGCCCAGGGTTTTTCTCCTGTGAAGCTGAAAGGCAGCGAGAGGCCTCAGAGAAAAGGAAAACAATTCTTATCTCATTTGCTTCTCCTGTGCTGTGCTCATGTGGAATGTGTTTGGAGATTGTTTACCCACAGGTGATTGTTTCATTGGATTCTGCTGTGAGTTGTTTTCACTCTTTGGCCAATCAGGACCAAGCTGTGTCAGGACTCTGGAGAGAGTCACAAGTTTTCATTGTTATCTGTAGGAGTGTCAGGGGTAGGACAGTGGGGACAGATGGAGACGAGAGATCTCTGCAGCCAGGTTGTGGAACTTGGGGTTTATTGCAAAGGGCCTGGGTGCAGGGCCCTGCTGGGAGCTGCCAGCCACAGCTCAGAGCAGCAAAGAGAGAAGAGAGGGGCAGAGAGGATGAGAGGGTGAGAGAGTAAGGGAGTAAAAAGGTAAGAGAGTGAGATTCCCGTTCGAATACAATAAATCTTCTTCTGTGTTGAATATTCTGATTCTCACTAACCAATCTAGTACAAGATACAAATCCTATAGCATTTACATACAGCCTATAAGAATCATTACATTACCACACTGTGCTACATTTTAAACCCTAAAATCTCCTCTTTGGGCCCCTTCTGCCAAGCTGTAGGGTCTGCTCTGACCCTTGGGCCTGTCTGCAAGCAGAGGGTGTTGTTTCATCAAAAGGGAATTACTTTGAGTCCAGCTACACCATTGTTTTCCAGTTGTTCAGTAACTGAGGGATCTCAAAGCTTTCTTTCATTTCAATCTTGCTTATAGTTTCTATATTCTCAACATCTTTTGCCAGGCAATCATATATTATGAGCCTTTCCTATTTCATCTTCCCCAACAATTATCCTTTTAGCATTCTGTAAGTATTCTTTCTGTATTCTTTAGTATAGTATAGTATTCTTTAATATAATATAGTGTAATAAAGTAATAAATTAGCCTTCTGATAAGATGGAGTCCTCCTCATCATTCCTTCCTTCGTTGGTGGCCCTGCATTTACAATAACCTTTATTTGCCTGTTCCCTGCTGCACAGAGTTCTCCAGCTGAGGAGTGTTTGGTTGTGCTGCTGGTCAGGGTGACTGCGGCACACTGGAGTTCCCTCTGCAGCTCCCCTGGCAGGGCTGGCACCGGGCACTGCCCTGCTCCTGCCCACCCAGCAGGAGCCCCAATGGATCCCATCCATTCCAGCTCCTTCCCYAGCTGGGCATCACAAATTGCAGGAGGAGAGAGCTGGGAAAGCTGCTCCTGGGCTCCAAAGGGCAATCACTGGTCCTGAGGAGCAAAAACACCCTCAGAGAATTGAGAAAAACGAGGTAAGTGCCTGGAGATGGGGACTAAATGATGGCTGGGAGCTGTTGTGGTTGGCTTTAAGAACCAAACACAGACATTCAGAATCTGGCCTGCCCAGCAGACAGGACACCTCTGGAAAATCCYCAGGGCTCAGGGGATTTTTAAAAACACATTTTCAGCTCCAGTCTGATTCCTGGCTCTTTGGAGGGTTTGTATTTCCTGTTGTCTCCACTGGCATTTGGAAATGTGGTGAAGGGGACAGTCCCTCTGAATGATGGAATTAAAAGATATGGAGTAGAAAACCAACAAAGCAAGCACCCTTTCCATGTTAAAAGATTTACAGCRATAATAAAATTGTAACTTGTAACTGTGAAGGACTGATCGAAACTTTTTCCATCAATTTCAGGCTCAGGGAAGCCTCATAAAAACGGGGTGTAAATAACACCTTTTATCTGTCGAAAAGAACTCTGAAAAATGTGTCCACTGATTCCTTCCCTCCAGGAATCAAGGACAGTTTTAGTTGGGCCTTGCAGGTTTGGGGACTCTTGTGAGGTRTTTTACCTGTCCTGAGTCCAAGTGGCCTCAAGGTGAGTCCTGCTGCCACCAGTGAGGAAATGTGACAACAAAATGCACAAAAATAACACAAATTGTTACAACTTTCCATGATTTTTGTGGAGAAAAAGGAGAGAAGGGCGGGAATTAGGGATCAAAAGCCAAATGTAAGTGGATGCATTATTAATTGTCCAGACATAGTCTTGAGTTGCATGTCAATCATCCAAGCCTGGAAATATGGTCCTGTAGCATTTTATTTAACAGTTAAATCAACTTACTTGGAATAAATTTTCACACAGAGACTGGTACTGAGTGTCTCTGGTGGAGGTGGATTTTTCATCCCCTTCTTTTTTTTTTCCTTTCCTTTCCTTTTGTGAGAAAATGACATCAGTGCCTCAACACTACAGGAACGTCAAGGGCCATGAAAAACCTTGATTTGAGCTGTGCCTGCTCCTGCAGGGAACGTGTCTAATCCTGGCTCCGTGACCTCCCCGGGCAGGTTCTGAGGGAAGCAGCGCCAGCTCTATCTCCCAAATCCTCGTTTCATAATAAAGGATCAAAGGGAGGCAACCCCAGACAGGCAGAAAAGCCACCAGACAGAGGAGGATTGTCACCGTGCAGCTCTGGCCTGCTCTGAAGCACGGAACTAATTCTCTTGATTGGTTTTTTCCCCCCAGGCACCTTTGGTGACTGAAGTCGTTGCAGCCCTGGGGAGCAGAGCTCTCCTCCCCTGCAGGAACAYGAGGGGAGGTTTGCAGAGGGTTTTGGTGGAGTGAGACCTCACTGTGAGAGATAAAGCAGTCACTGATTTATTTACCTGGGAACAGAGRGCTCGGGCAGAGAGTGCCCAGCAGAGTGGGCATTTTCCTGCAGAAAATTCCCAAGGTTCTGGATTGTGTTCTTGTGGAGGGAGGGGGCTCACGGCCCCACTGGTGCCAGATGAGGAATTGTTTGCCCCCAGTGCTCACTCTTCAGTCCCCTGGCCCATGAACCTACAATGTCCATTCTGCAGGAAAAGAACTGGAAAGCAAACCCCAGCCCAGCTGTGCCCAGTTTAACCAGTTCACCAGGGGCCAGGTGTGACTTTGGGGTCACAACCATCAGGGACCACAGAGAGACCCCAGGACTGCAGAGYACCTGCACAGAGGGAAAATATGGAAATTATTTTGGGGAAATGATTATCATATGGATGTTTATTCCAGGAAAATCAATGGATATGTATGTAAAATATAATCTAAACCAGGAGCTTTCTCTGTACTCAGCAGTCAGGATATTTTGGAGAAGATATCCCCTTGTGCATCCATCTGAATAAAGGATTTCTGCTTCTTAATGCTGCATTGGTGGGAAGGAATTTTGTTTTTATGGATTTTTGGTAACACCACCCATCAGTCTGGGATCACMAAATATCCTGATCTGGAAAGGACCCACAAGGATCATCCCACTCCTGGCCCTGCACAGACCCCCCCCAATAATCCCACCCTGTCCATCCCTGGCAGTGCTGTCCAAACCCTCCTGGAGCTCTGGCAGCCTCAGGGCTATGCCCATTCCTGGGGAGCCTGGGCAGTGCCAGCACCTCTGGGGGGAGAACCTTTCCTTGATCTCCATCCCAAATCCCCCTGGCCCAGCTCACACCGTTCCCTGTATGGCAGAGTGCAGCTTCCCAAGGCAATTTCCTGACTTTCCCATGAACAGGTGCTTTCCCTCCTCCAGAGGAGGCTTCAGGGAGGATGAGGAGGGTGTGAGGRAATGCAGGGCTCTGTCAGTGCCRCYGAAACCTCCGTGCTGGGAGTGAGAGCCCAGCACTTTCCTGGCCTCCTTCTGAGCCCAGCCTGGCACTGTGCTCTGGGCTGTGCAGAGGGGCAGGCAGAGGAAGGTGATGATCCATGGCCTTCCTCCCGCTGGGAGGGACCAGCACAGCCCTGCCCATGGGGCAAACACAGCTGGGGCCTGGGCAGCCCCTCAGGCAGGGGGAGCCAGCAGGAGCTGGGGTGAGCTGCGGCCTTGGAGCRGCTCGGTCCCCAGATGGCCCCTGGGGAGGTGACAAATTCCTGAATTCACAAACAATCTGTGCCAGAGTGGCTCTGGGATGTGCTGGGTGTGACCCAGGGTGTGACACGGGACATGCTGGGGGTGTGACCCTGGGTGTGACACGGGACATGATCTGGGTGTGACCCTGGGTGTGACACGGGACATGCTGGGGGTGTGCTCCTGCGTGTGACACTGACACAGGACATGATCTGGGTGTGACCCTGGGTATGACCCTGGGTGTGACACAGAACATGCTGTGGGTGTGACCCCGGGTGTGACCCAGGGTGTGACATGGCACATGCTGTGGGTGTGACCCTGGGTGTGACACAGGACGTGCTGGGCATGTGGCACAAGGAGCTCTCCCTGCCCTGGGCACCAGCGCTGGGAATGTGTTCAGTGGGAAGAAATTGAATTTTCTCACTTCAGGTTTCTCTGTGCTCCTGGAGTATTTCACAACCAAACACTTCATTTTACAATCCCACTCCTTTTCCCGTCTTCATTTGCTTTCCTTCGAACTGTCCCTGCCCCCACCTCGTGTGTTTCCACCTTCTCCTCCTTTGCTGAGGGGACAAGGAATGAGTGACAGGAGCTGGGGCTGACTGATGCTCCCACACCTTGCCACGGCGAGTCACAGGGAGAAGTTTCTCTTTCTCTTGTCTCACATTACTTATTTTWTCTTTTCCTCTTTTCTGGATCTGTCCCCAGTGGGATTAACCCCTGTCCCCAGTCCCTCTGCAGCTCTCCTGGAGCCTCTCTGGACCCTGCAAGGGGCTCTGAGCTGTCCCTGGATTTTCTCCTCTCCAGGTGAGCACCCCCAGCTCTCCCAGCCTGGCTGTGGAGGAAAATTTACAGAGCAGATAATTGATTTTCCAAGAGAGCTGAAACAGAGGGAAAACCCCGTGTTTGCACTGAGCCTCTGAGCTGGGAATTYCTGGAGTGCATCCAAGGCCCTCCCTGTGACACCTTTGTGAATGTGGCACAGGACCAGCCCTGCCCTTCACTGGCCAGCAGCACYTCTTAGTTCTGCCATCCTTGGCTGGCATTCCAATATTTCAGAGGCTGGGGGTTGGTGGGGGGGAGGTTTAGACTGAATTTTCCTTCCATTTTGGAGTGAATTCCCTTTCCAATCCCCTCCTACCATCTAGTGGGAGATTTGGGTAAAACACATCAGCGTGAGTTGATTGCTGAGAAAATGCCAGGTGGTGCTGTCTCACCTGAGAGCAACATTTCTGCACCTCTCATCAAACACAGGTGAGCAAGGTCATGASAAAAATACCCTCAGCTTGTGCAAACAGAAAATTATCTTCGGCTGAGGGGCTGGGATGGAAACTGAGAGAAATGGAARATGCCCAGGGTTTATTGTGGATTTGCAGGGAAGCAATTTTTCAAAAGCAAGAAACTTGTGAAAAATTAAAGGAAATAAAGATTGGAAGTAAAATATAAGGGTGGAAAAGGTTTTGGAAGTGAGTGGGTGCATTTGGGGGCCTGCAAGGGTGCTGGAAAGGGAATGTGGGCAAAGGGATGGAGGGACAGGACCCAGGGAATGACCCCAAGCTGAAAGAAGGCAGGGCTGGATGGGATATTGGGATCAATTCCTCCCTGAGAGGGTGGGCAGGCCCTGGCACAGGCTGCCCAGAGCAGCTGGGGCTGCTCCTGGATCCCTGGCAGTGCCCAAGGCCAGGTTGGACATTGGGGGCTTGGAGCAGCCTGGGACAGTGGGAGGTGTCCCTGCCATGGCAGGGGTGAAATTGGAGGGGCTTTGGGATCCCTTCCAGCTCAAACCATTCCAGGATTCTCTGACTGATTTTTTCTGGAAATCCTGTGGAAAACTCCAATCACAAAGCAGTTTTAAGCCTAAATTGAGCCCAACTCCCACTCCCTGAGCAGTCTGGAACTTTGGCTCAGACTGTAAATACCCCATGAGGGAGGATCCAGAGCTCCAGAAACTTCACCAGGTCAGCAAATCATCCAACCCCAGAATGCTGGAATGCTTTGGGTTGGAAGGGRCCTTAAAACCATCCAGTTCCAACCCCCACCACAGGCARRGAACCTTCCACTATCCCAGGCAGATGGAGGAGAGCAAAACCAGTCTGGACTGGGGTGGAGTTGGGAGCTGAGGCAGAAGCAACTCCCCCCACAAGGGTCAGCTCCCACAGAGACCCACCCAGGCCAGAACATGGAACTTCCAGCTGCTGCTTTTACCTCCRAATACCATCTTCCCTCTGATTTCCTATTCTTTGAATGGCTTGCAAACCCATCAAACCTGGATTTTCCATGGCTACATCCCAAATCCTGGCTCTGGACAGGACAAACAGGGAGCCAGAGCCTTTCCAAATCCTTTTGTGAGCTTGTCCTGTGAGTGATGCTGTGCATGGAGAGCTGCACAGGCAGGAACACCCTGGAGAGAACAGGAGATCCCATGGGAATCTGCTGACAAGTTTACATGACAAAACACAGATCTTGTCAAAACGGGCATTCCTTTAAGGAGACTCCAAACTGAAGCTTCTGAATCAACATTTTGAAATTTCAATCTGTCAAAAGCTGACATTGCTTTGAAAGTAGGTTTGTGTTTTGCTCAAAACAGACAAGGATTTTCAGGTTGCTGTTTCCAAATCAACACTTCCCTGAGTGCCACTGCAGTGTTGGTATTTTGGGGGCTGATCCAGCTTGCAGCCAGCAATGAAAGCTAAAATAATGGAATTCTCAGTCAGAGCCCCTGGGCAGCCTCTTCCAGTGCTTGACAACTCTTTCTGTGAGAAACTTTCCCTAAATCCAACCCAAACCACTCCTGGCACAGCTCRAGACTGTCCCTTGTTCCCTGGGAGCAGAGCCCAACCCTCACCTGTGACTTTACTCCTATTTTATCCTGCCTCCTTTCTGTGATTCAAAATCGGTTTTGAACAGTTTTAAATTCCCAACCTTCACACACACTTCTAAGTTTTGCTTTTAATTTCCTGACTTGAATCTTAAGTGAGTAATTGCTTATTTGGGTAGCAGCTCAGGAGCACCAATCTCCAGATCCATCAGAGTTATTGTTCACTGATCCAGGATGTGACAGAGTTAATGGAAGTCTTTCCACGGGAGATACAGTGACATATTCAAAGGTCTGCTTAGCATCTCTGTTTCTCTGTGCAGCACTAAAAATGCAGCTGAATTTTGGGGTGAGTAAGCCTGGGATGAATCAGCTCTGACTCACCTCACCTGCACCCCACTGCTGCCCTTTACACCTTGGGCAGGAGGTGGGGTTTTGGTTTGGGGCTTTGGTTGTTTGTTTCTTTTCTTTCTTCACCAGAAAAATTCAATGCATTGAAAGCAAAGATGTTCTTGCTCCTCGGATCCTGAGGGGGTTTCTCATCTACAGTAGGAAACAGGGAGTGGATGAATCAGCACCCACAGGCTGCAGTTCTGCTCAGGCCATTTCCCTCCTGCATTCCTGGCCTTGTCCTTGGCCCAGTTACTGATGGGCAGGAGCCAGGGGCAGGAGCCAGGGGCATTGGGCACACAGGTGACAAAACCCAGGCACTGAGCCAGGGGTAACTGGGGTTGGTGCAGTGTTCACATGAAAAATGTTCACATATTTTCAAATTCTATGGCAAACAGACACTCAGAAATTGAATCGCATCTCCATTTCATGTCAGACAGCAGCTGAGGAGGGAGAATTTTACCCAGAGAATATGTACCCAGTTTAGTGCAAAATGGGTGGCAGAGCAGTGAATAGGGCCTGGCACAGGCACAGCTGACAGTGCTGAAGATTTGGGTACAGGAGCCTCTGGATGGCTCCTGGCACAGGGTGCCCAGAGCAGCTGGGGCTGCCCCTGGATCCCTGGCAGTGTCCAAGGCCAGGCTGGACACTGGGGGTTTGGAGCAGCCTGGGACAGTGGAAGGTGTCCCTTCTTATACACATCTAGATGTGTATAAGAGACAGGTCCAAGGCCAGGCTGGACACTGGGGGTTTGGAGCAGCCTGGGATAGTGGAAGGTGTCCCTGCCACGGCAGGGGTGAAACTGGATGGGCTTTTAAGGTCCCCCCAACCCAAACTATTCCAGGATTCCATGATCTCCAAGAGACAACTCCCAGTGATCAGAGAGGGTTCATTTGCTTCTCCACACTCCCTCTGGACAATGCTGACTTTGAGCCCACAGAAGTAATATTTTCCATTTCTCCTCCCAAAACCCCAAGTTTACAACAGAACAGCCTCTCTTCATTGTGTGAAAAGATCAGATTTACAGTGTGGCATATTCTGTTGGAAAACTGCCAGGCCTGGTTTCCTCTGCTGCCTGATCCTCTGGTCCTGTTCTCAGAGAGAGCTGGGAGTGGAGCTTTCTCTCCCCATGGGCTGAGCTGGGAGAACTCAGCCTGTGCTCTGGCACAGGGAACCAGCACAGAGCTCTKCCCACACCTGCAGCACGTCCAAGGGCTCCACCCCTGCCTCAGCACTGATTCCTGCAGCTGCAGGAACTCAGCCAGCCTCAGCCTCCCTCCTGCAGCCCCCTGCACCTGGAATTGGCCAACTGGCTGCACAGATGGCACAAAGGAGAGTGCACAGAGAAAAGTGGGGAAATAAGATAAATGTCCTTAAAATGCAGGTCTGGCAGTGCCTGTTGTGCTGCTGCAGAGCAGCACAGGGGGTGTGGCAGTTGGACCCTCCTGGGGTCCATGGAATCACAGGCTGGGAAAGACATCTAGGACCATCAAGTCCAAACCAATCCCACCATTCCCACCAAAGCACATAACAAGGTCTCACATCTGCTTGTTTTGTGAACACTTCCAGGGGATAAAACTGCCAGTTCCAGGCAGTTCCCTGCAGCCTCCTGTGATTAGTGCTGGGTGTTAATCAGGTCTGCAATTCTGCACAGCAGGAGAGAGAGGTTTGTGCTCTCATTAAACCTGGAGCTCACAAACTCAGCTGGGAGGGTCTTCTTTCAATCCAGGGAAAAATTTATTCCAGGCTGCAAGGAAAGAATCAAGCCCTGAACTGCTCCTCCATTTTCCCAGCAACCGAGTGTGGAGTTCCTTAATGGATCATTGTTCCTGTGTCTTCAGCAGCTGAGCAGAACACAGGTAGGAGTGTCCTTTCCATTCCTCTCCCTTTCTCCATCCATCATCCATCCCTCCATCCGTCCATCATCCATACATCCATCATCCATCCATCCATCCATCCATCCGTCCATCCATCCATGTTTCCATCCTCTGAAGGGACATCTCCAAGCTGGGAACATCCCAGGGTATGCTTTAAAGCTGCCTTGGAGAGCTCTGTGAGGAGCAGCCCCTTCCTTGCTTTTCTGTGGCATTTTGATAAGGAACTGCAGGAGTGAGATCTCCTGGATTTGAAGGAATGACCYTCCTGCTGCATCCAAGCATAAACTTGGCCTTTTATCTGCCTCTGTTCCCTTTTCCCAGCTTCTTCCCAGGTTTGGGGATTATTCTGGGGATCTTCTGATCAAGTGCCATCAGCAGAGACTCTCCTGGGAATTCCCATGGCAGGAGTTCCCAAGGGAACAGCTGGAGCTGGGCCAGGGCAGGTCAGGCTGGAGATCAGGGAAAGGTTCTTCCCCAGAGGTGCTGGCACTGCCCAGGCTCCCCAGGGAATGGTCCCAGAGCTCCAGGAGGGTTTGGACAGCGCTGCCAGGGATGCCCARGGTGGGATTTTTGGGATCCTGGGCAGGAACAGGGGTTGGGATGATCCCTGTGGGCCCYTTCCAACTCAGGATATTCCAGGATTCCRTTAYCTGTCTCTCTGTGTCTGACCCCTCTCCCRGGCAGTTCAGCCCTTTCACCTCGGTGCCTTTGGTGCCTTTGGCTCCCGTTTCCCTCTGGCTGCTGCTGGGGATGGCTGGGATATGTCCCAGTGGGAGCTGCTCCCTGCCACCTCCATTTAGATCATCATCAACCCTGCCTGGGGCTCGGAGCCTCCTGCCAGCCAGACAGGAGCTGCTCCAGTGGGGAATCCTCTGATCAACCCCAAGCTCTCCCTCAAACCCAGCCCTGAGCTCCCAGGCAGCGCCTGCAGATCCATTCCCTGCTCCTCTGCAGTGCCTGAGGGAAAGGGAAYGAGGGTCAGGGCCAGAAGGGACCCAAGCTTGCACCAAACCCTGTGGGACCCACGGCTGGGGTGGTGCTTCCAGGGGAATGCTGAGGGCTGGAAATCCTCTGGGAGAGGCTGCAGGGGCAGGACAGGGAATGCTGAGGGCTGGAAATCCTCCAGGAGAGGCTGCAGGGGTAGGACACATGCTGCACACAAACACTGCCTCAGTTCAGTTATTTCAGGGACCAAGGTGTGCCCAGTCACCCACGGCACTGACTCCCAGTTTGCCCAGCACTCGCAGCTCCTTTGAGCTCCAAAGAGCTGCCCTAAACTCCGGCTGTTCCATTTCCAGCATTTTTGCTGCCAGTCCAGTTCCCTTCATCTGCTTTCCTCCCGTCCCTGCAGCAGCTGCACAGATCCCGTCCTGCAGCTCCTCTCGAACCCTAGAGGGTGCAATTCACCCAGCGAGCCTCAGCAGAACTCCGAAATTGGAATTCCAAGGATTCCAGGCAAGGCAGGGAGGTGGGAGAGGAGCTGATGGCGAGAACGCCTCAGGTTAAGAACTCCGCTGTTCCCCGTGTGCCCTCCCTGCTGGCATGTGGGGTGTGGAACTGCAGAGCAGGGACAGCTCTGGTGCCATCCTGCTCTGGGGTGGCACTGAGGACCTGCCCTGGTCCTGGGGATGTGCAACTYAGCCCCTGCCTTCCCCCTGAATTCCCTGGAATTCCGCATCCAGCTGAGCTCCAAGCTCAGGGAATGACCCAACCCTCAGGCTCCCAAAGATATCCCTCCTTTATTCCTCCTTTGTAGGAGCGTCGGGGGCAGGACGGTGGGGATGGACAGAGAGCAGAGATCTCTGCAGCCAGGGCTTGGAACTTGTGGGTTATTGCAAAGGGCTTGGGTGCAGGGCCCTGCTGGGAGCTGCCAGCCACAGCTCAGAGCAGGCCCCAGAGAAGAGAGGGGATGAGAGGGGATGAGAGGGTGAGAGAGTAAAAGCATAAGTGAGTAAAAGGGGTAAGAGAGTAAAAGGCAAGAACTAAGAGGCAAGAGGTAAGAGAGTGAGGTTCCCATTCCAATACAATAAATCTTCTTCTGTGTTGAATATTCTAATTCTCAMTAACCAATCTRRTACAAGATACAAATCCTACAGCATTTACATACAGACTATAAGAATCATTACATTACCATCCTGTGTTACATTTTAAACCCTAAAAWCTCCTCTTTGGGCCCCTTCTGCCAAGCTGTAGGGTCTGCTCTGACCCTTGGGCCTGTCTGCAAGCAGAGGGTGTTGTTCCATCAAAAGGGGATYACCTTCAGCTGGCCACACCRTTGTTTTCCAGTTGTTCAGTAACTGAGGGATCTCAAAGCTTGCTTTCATTTCAATCTTGCTTATAGTTTCTACATTCTCAAAATCTTTTGCCAGGCAATCATATTTATAAGGCTTTCCTGTTTCATCTTCCCCAAYACTCCTTAGGAGCTCCTGTTGTGCCATTTCAAAAAGTCAATCCACCGAGCCCATCAGAGCCAGTGCTGGAAGCACAGCACAGTGCTGAGAGGGGGAGYACAGGGAGCAGCCAGAACTCCCTGTCAGAGGAGCTTCCCATCCTTCCCAGGCTCCCTCAGGTTCATTGTGCTTCTTTTGTGACTACAAAACTCAGAGAGATTGCAATAAAACAATCCTTCCCCCTCCCACGGAGACAGGGCTGGACAGTCAATCCCTGCTCCAGCTCCTCTTTGGGTTCCTCAGGGATTTGGCCTCAGCAGGTCAGGAGGGAACTGCTGTGAAAACCATCCCTGCCTGAGAATGCAGTCGACCATTCAGTCTGGATTTTTAAGATCTTTTAAAAGACTAAATATCAATTAATATCCTTAACTGYTGCCATAAATCTGAATTGGGAGCAAACCAGATAAGTTTAAAAGACCTCTGGAGATCCCTTCCAGACCTGGGTTTAAATTGATGGCAGCAGCCACCTAATGGTCTGAATCAAATCCAGGGACATGAACCTGCTCTGGTCTAACCAGAGAAAGAGCCTGATGYGGGTTTGGGAAGTGCCATTGTTTTTAGGTCTTTCAGGAGTTAGGAAACCCAATAGCAGCACAGCCAGGCCAGGCCCACAATCCATGGATTTCACCCCAATCAAAGCCTCGTTTGCTTTACTAAAGAGAAGATGAGGCCCCACCTCAGATCCTCAGGTCAAGGTTGGGAGGACTGAGGGAGGACCTGGAGGKGCTGGAGAGTGTCCAGGGCAGGGAAYRGAGCTGGGAAGGGGCTGGAGAATCCCTGAGGGAGCTGGGAAGGGTCTGGAGCCCCAGGAGGGGCTGAGGGAGCTGGGAAGGGGCTCAGCCTGGAGCAAAGGAGGCTCAGGGGGCCCCTGTGGCTCTGCACAGCTCCTGCCAGGAGGGGACAGCCGGGGGGGCCGGGCTGTGCTCCAGGGAACAGGGACAGGAGGAGGGTCTGGGTAGATACTGGGAAAATTTCCTCCTGGAAAGGGTGCTCAGGGCAGGGGTGGAGTGCCCATCCTGGAGGTGTTCAAAAAACCTGTGGATGTGGCACTTCATKATATAGTTTAGTGGGAATAGAGGGATTTGGACAAAGGTTGAACTTGATGACTTTGGAGATCTTCTCCAACCTCAGTGATCCTGTGATTCCATGGAAGGAAGAGCATGAGCTGAATGAAATAATTTCCTCATTCCTCATTTCCTCCTCCAGCAGCTCCTGCCCCAGCACTGCCCCAGCCCCTCCAACCCCCTCAGGAGCACAGGGCAGGCTCTCACACACCAAACCTCCCCATAACAGACCTCTGTAAATAATTGACTAATAATAAATAAATAGTTAATTACAAGAGCCATTTAAAATCACTTTTTCTCAGATGAGACATGACAACTTCTATTGATGGGAATACATCACTTTAAATGCTTATTAAAAAACCATTTTGAGCTACTTGTAAAATGGAGTGCATGAAATGAGGTTTATGCTCTCCTATAAACATTTTGCCTTTTTTACTCATCCAGACACTGAAATTCCTACCGGATCCAAGTCACTAAAATCAATAGGAAAATAAAGCCCAGCTCTGCAGTATTATTAACATAATTGCTCCACTATGCAAACAACAGACTGCCTTAACTTGTGCAAAAATAGATGGAAACAAGGCCCAGGAGCAGCTTCCAGAGGCTCTGGGTGTCTCCAGAGCAAAGTGAGTTCCCAGCTCCTGACAGCCCCGAGCTGCACCCACAGCAGCTGCTGTGTCTGCAAAAGGCACCAGGGCAAAGCAATTTGCTGTGCTAATGAGGAGAAAATTCGTCAGGATCATCCCAGGGACCACAGCTCAGAGCATGGAAAGGTCTCGCTGGTGTCCAAAGTGAATCCTACTGCAACTGCAGATTGGCCAGGGGAGCAGGGGCAGGAAAAGGGAATTTGTCCTTTGAAGAACACAGAAAAACTAGAGAAGATCCTGCTGCCCCTGGATCCCTGGCAGTGCCCAAGGCCAGGTTGGACACTGGGGCTTGGAGCAGCCTGGGACAGTCCCTGCCATGGCAGGAGMGGGACAGGATGGTCCCTGAGGTTCCTTCCCACCCAAACCATTCTGGGATTCTACAATTCCATAAAAATCTCTTTTGATTCGTTAGGCCCTGATATACAGCAGGAATTGCATCTAAGGAGAGTYAGGAAGGATTCATGCAAGGAAGTGCTGGAAACCCAACTTTGCAGGGTGATTCCCATGAAGTGCAGGATGCAGGGGCTGGGAGCAGGGAGTCAGTGCCTGAGGCTGGACTGCTGCTGGCTGATCTGGCACTGCTGTAACCAGCAATCCAGGGCACTGATCCCTGCCCAGGGGTGCTGCTCCTCTGCCACAGCTTCTCCTGGTGTTGGGAATCTCTGCCCCGAGGTGTTGGAAGACTCTGCCCTGTGACTTGAGGTTGGATTAAAGTATAACCCAGGAACTGCCTTAACTGCTGTCACTGCCAGGTGTTCCCAGGCATTTCCAGGTGTTCCCACTCACTTCCAGATGTTCCCATACTCCTATGAACTCCCTCCTCCCCCCYTCCCTGGATGGATTTCCTCAGGAGCACTGCTTTGACCCAAATTGCTTCTCTGTGACCCCTCCTTGGGCTGGGCTCTGCAGCTCTGGGAGTTACACCAACTCTTCCTCTCAGACAACACCTGAGGCTCATCTGGGAAGGGTTTTCCGTGGCCTCTCCTGGTGYTCTTTGATCCCATTTTCCCATGAATTGTCTCCCCTGCTGGGTGTTATTTGGTGCTGCCCATTCTGAGCAGGTCCCTGCACACACGGGCTGCTCCTGGAGCTCAGTTTTCCCCTCCAACCCATTTCCCATTTCCTGCAGACACAGTAAAATGGGGAGGTTCCATTTTGGAGGTGCCTGTTCTGGAAGCTTCCATTCTCCCTGGAGATTGSGATGGTTTGAGTTCACAGTTGCTGTTAAAGTAACAATGCTGAGCCCTCCCTGTAGTTTCTTCCTCCCTGGATCTGTTTCCAGTGAGAYCTCACCTCCTGCTTCCTAGCTCACTGGCAGTGACCATTTCCCACCGCTGTTCCTCCCCTCCCAGCCAAGCTCACCCTCACCTCAGTGTCCTCCAGCTCCACCTCCACAGGATGGAATTCCCATGAATCCCCATCCTAGCTGAGCTCTGAGCTCAGGGAATGACCCCACCCTCAGGCTCCCAAAGATATCCCTCCTTGGAGTTTCTGTTGTGCCAGTGGGAACATTTCACAAACTCAGCCGAGCCCATCAGAGCAAGTGCTGGAAGCACAACAAAGAGGCACAAAGAGTTCTGTGAGAGAGAATCCAGCTACCTCCTGCGTTCCCATTTCTGGGAACTCATTCTTCCATCTGATTTCTCCTCTTTTCCTTCTGCTTATGCAGCTAAAAATCCCATTCCTCCCCTCCTCACCAACCTGTGCAATCTGTCAGGGGTAGGGGAGAGYAGGAGGGAATCAGGAGGAATGAGGGTCAGGATGGCTCTGAGGCCTGAGGGCAGAAACATCAATTGAGGGTTTCTGCTCCCAGACTGAGGACTGGAGGTGCTGCCACTTCCATAAACGCTGCATGGCCCTGCTGCAGCCCCACACTCCAGCTCAGGGTCGTGGAAAGGTCACTGCACATCCATTTTTCAAGCCATCCCAAATATTTCAAATAAATGCTGCTTCCACTCTCTGCTCAGGACTTCCCTTCTGTGCTTCCAGCAAATATTTCTGAGGAGGAAAAGGCAAGTCTGGGCAGCAACAAGAGCAGCAGGATGCGGCTGATGGGAGGAGCTGRGAACAGCTGGGGCTGGGGACCAGCGTGGCCCAGGGGGCTCCTGTGGAGGGCACAGCTGCAGTGATCCTCCCCCCCTGGGGAAGCTGCAGGAGCATCCCGGGGTTTGCTTTCCAGGTCTCCCCAGCTGCCAGAGGAATCCCTGCCCTGCACAGGTGCCCTGGCCCCTGTCAGAACCCAGGACATCCCTCTGGCTGCCCTGGAGGACTCGAGACCCTGGCAGGAGGCTCAGAGACCTTGGCACAGAGTCACAGACACCTGTGCCTTTGATTTTAACCCATGGAAAAAATTACCAACTTTGTGCAAGGAGTTACAACCCACAAGAGTTTGAATAGAATGACAGTGAATTTATCACAGGGTGAAAATGTAGAATTTTGGGGGTTTTAGAATGGGGGTTCAGGAGGCAAGATGGAGGAATCTGGGCGTGTCCTGTCTTTTTCTTCTTCTTGTCCTCCATCTTCTGCTGTGATGGTGGCACTTCTGGATTGGTTTAGAGTAGAGACAGACTGTCTAACATAGGTGATAGGTATTGGAAAATTATTGTAAATAAAGTACATGTAGTTTTTAGTATAAAAAGGTAACACCACCCCAAGGGCAGTCACTGTGCCACAACCCAACGTGCTGGACAGATCTCAGCAGGTCAGAGAGAGAATGTTATAGATAACATAAACAACCTATAGATAAAATAAACAACCTTGAGAACAAGAGCCAAGGAACCCTGTCTTCTTCTTCGGTCTTGGGGCTGGGAAAAAGAGACTTTCCAACACCTYGGGGTCATCTCGACACCAGAGGCCCTGTCAGGCCCTCACACCAAAGCCCTGCCTGGCACAGCCTCGGCCTTTCCCTCCTGAGCCCCTCTGCCCACAGCAGCAGGGAGGAGACTGCCCCGTCCCACAGCCACCCTGCTGTGCCCAAACTGGCTTTGGGTTTTATATGCAATGCCCAGCAATGAGTTTAAATATTCTCATGGAATCCTGGAATCATTGAGTGGTTTGTGTTGGAAGAGACCTGAAAGTGCCTCCAGTTCCACTGTCCCAGGGTGCTCCAAGCGCTGACCTTGGGCACTGCCAGGGATGCAGAATCCACATGGATTTGGGCAGTGTTAGCCCAAACTGCTCCAATCCACCTCTGCAATCTGTAACCTCATCTTTTAATTCAGCTACTGAGGAATTTGCTCCTCACGAGGTTGTTCCATCCCAGGAATGGATTTATTCCCATTGCCAACTCTCACATCAGGAGTAGAGAATGACCTGCCCAAGCCCAGCTCCATTCTGGAGCTTAAAACCAGCTCAAAGCCAGAACTGGAACAGTTCTCTCTCTCTTCTTGTTCTCTTTTCTAAAGGAAAATTCAGATTTAATGCCTAAGGAAGACATTGAAGGGTTTGCATAGAAGGCAGGAATACTCGGTCAGCACTGGGTGATGAAGAAAAGCAAAGATTATTGTCAACTTTTTAACTGGGAATTGAAATTTGTTCAGGTTACCAGAAGAGCATTTTCAGTATTTTGGATCAAACATTTCCTATCAGATTTCTCTTRCTTTCAGAAGAAACAAAATGACTGAAGTCCACTGGATTATTTAATTTATATTCCTTGGGAGATGCTGACCTTTAGAATAAATTAATTTCCAGTAAAAAAACAACAATCCAGGTTTAGATGTTCCATAGAAAGAACTTCCTCAAACAGGCAAATATCAGCTGAATGCATGAAAAAATCCAGTGTTCTCACTGTGGTGGGAGAACAAAATATTGAAATTGAATTCTTGAGTTCCCCAACTGAAAACTAACAATGAAAACAAGCAAATTTGSACAGTTGTGTTACCCCAGGCTCTGGAAAACCTTGGGACGCAGCTTTGTGCTATCAAACACCTTCAGATGGTGAATTACAAGGTCTTATAATGCCAATAAAATTATTTCCATGCTATGAGATGGACTCGTAAAGCTGTTTCAATTTACTTCCAAARGAGAAGGATAAATCTAAAGAGGGAAATAGCCACACTGAAGGATATTTTTTGTATGGATATGAATAATTTCCAGATGAATTAAATGAAATTTATGTGCTTTGYAATGCAGCCATGCAGTGAATGGTCCTGGAGGAGGGGGGAGGGAGGGAAGGTGTCCTGCAGGGGCACCTGGAATATTTGTCTSCAGCATTTAAAGGCCCTGCAGGGGAGTGGAGTGGTCAGGAGCAAACCTGACAGGAAAAGCTGCTGTTCATAGGGAAAGGGGGGAATTCCACCCTGAAGGGTGAGAGGAGCCCTGGGGCAGGCCCTGACAGGGACACGTGGGTCCCACACAGAATKCACACCTTTGATGTCACAATTCTGATGCCACCGCTGTGGCTCCGCTAGGAAGAATTTAACCCTGAATTTTGCTAGAAGTGACTTTTTGCTCAGTTTTCTTTCCCAGATCTCTCTCGGACTCGGAGGKCTGCAGGAGCAACAAATTGCTTTATTTACAATTGTTTGGAAGCTCTTGGGTTGGGATGTTTGAGTCCCTAAGTAGCAAATCCCAAATCTTGGGGGGAATTTCCCAAGAAATGCCCAGTAYCAAGGGAGCTGATGGGTACAGCTGAGTGCATTTAGTCAGAGAATATTGATTCAGGGAGCCCCTGACGTGGGAATAATGTGCTCTGACTCCATGATTCAGTGGAGGCTGAACAATTGCTTTATTAAGCTATACTATATTATACTASTACTATACTAAATTACATACTACAGAGATACTRTACTATAAAGATACTAAAGAAAAACCCCTGGCTGTCTGAGACAGCCTGGACATAGCTTTGACCCAACTGGCCAAGGAATCCAAACAACCTTCACTGGTGCCCAATTAACAAATCACTTTGGGTAAACAATCCCCATAACACATTCCACATGTGCAAAAATTGATAARAGATAAGAGATAAGAATTGTTTTCTCATCTTCTCTGAGGTTCTCACTGCCCTCCCCAGGAGAAATCCTTGGGAAAAATTGTACCTGCTGCTCTCTGTGGCCACAATAGAAACCTTAGTTTCAAACCTTAAAACAAAGAGAGGAATGAATCCATGCAGTGAAAAAGAATTAGGAACTCTGGCAGCTCGTGCAGCTCTTACAGCAAGTCAGGACTTGGGGCAAAGCAAGCGCTGCAAGCTGTGTGTCCTGATCAAAGCCTTTGTAGAAAATAAACCCAGCTGGGATCAATAAGAGCAGAATCCAAGCTCAGGCAACCCCCTGGGCTCAGCTGCAGGGCGCCAGCGAACCAAAATTCTCATTTTTCTGTTAGGAGGGGGCAGAACTCAAGCTCAGCTGTCCCTGCACGGCTGCCAGGAGTGGCACAGTCCCACACCTGGGTACCACCAGCTCCTGCCAGCTGTTCCCACATTTGACCCCCAGTCCCTCTGTCTGGAACAAGCCCAGCTATGCAGTCTCTGTCACAGCAGGTTCAGGTTCCGTGCCCTGATGCTGCTCCTGGATCCCAGGAATTCTGCTGCACTTCCACCTCGGTGCTCCCAGCCCTGGGCACCAGCTGTGCYGGGCAGCTCTGCCAGCTCATCTCCCCTGCCAGGGAGATCAGGGAGCAGCAGGGAGCAGCAGAGCRTGGAAAACACCGGGCACTGCCCTGGGGCTGGGCCTGTCTGGGGCTCAGGGCAGAGGGAACAGCAGTGGCTGGAAAAGAGCCCCAGAGCCTGGACCATACCCAGAGAGGAGCAGCTGGGGCAGCCAGGGAACTGCTCAGGCTGGAAAAGACCTTTAAAATCACACAGTCCCAGGATGGTTTGTGTTGGCAGGGACCTCAAAGCCCACCCAGTGCCASSCCTGCCATGGCAGGGACACCTCCCACTGTCCCAGGCTGCTCCAAGCCCCAGTGTCCAACCTGGCCTTGGGCACTGCCAGGGATGGGGTGAGAGCCTCCAGTCCAACCAGCAGCCCAGCACCAGGGTTGCCAATAAACCCCACCCTCTGGSAAAAATCTGGGTTTTGAAGATTTCCAGGGCTGGGCACTCTGCTCCTGCCATGGGCAGTGTGGGGCCAGGGAGCAGAGGAACCCCAAGTGAMAGATCCTGGGTGCAGCTCTGTCCCTATGGCCACCTGTGCTCTCTCTGCTTTCCAAAGGCTCCTCTCCATCCAAATTCTCTGTCAGCACCTTGTGCAGGTGGAGAGAATGGAGCTGTGTGAACAGTGGGAATTTTACTCCATTAACTGGAGCAAAAATGGAGACACAGAGAGAGGAAAAACCTGGTGTGTTTTTTCTGTGCAATGTGAGAATCATTATTTTTGTGTTTTAGGATTTTTTGTTTTCAAAACTAGAAACAAAAAAAAAATCCTTTTCAGTCTCAACAAAACCTGAATTCCCTTGAAAATGTATTTTTGTTTATTTTTAAGCCTATTATTACCTAATTATGATGGAATAAATTTTAGACTGAAAAGCTCTTTTGAACTGAAATAATGAGAAACTGAAGTTCATGAATGTCTCAGTTGWCAGGTTTGCAAATGGCTCAGTCTCATTTTTATCTGACATTTTGGAGTCAGTCTCTTGGTCACTGTTCCTGTCCCCAAGGGTCACCTAAGGACCCCTGAAAATCGAATCTTTGTGCTCTGCACTAATGGTTTTGTCTGCACCATTTCACCCGCACTAAAACAGGCACCCAAAATTTACCTTTGGGGGCACAGGCTGAGCCCAGAGTGGTCAGTGGGGTCAGTGGGGTGAGTGGGGTCAGTGGGTCAATGGTCAGTGGGTCAGCAGTCAGTGGGTCAATGGTCAGCAGTCAGTGGGTCAATGGGCTGCAGGTGAAGGTGCAGCTCCTTGGGAAGGTCTCCATACAATTCTTGACTCCCCCAGTCTGGACCTGATTCCCTTGAGCTGCTGCCAAAGGAGCTCCTGGACAGAGGAATTGCTGAGCTCTTCTTCCCTGGCCATACCAATCAGAGCTTCTGTCCACAGCCATCAGCCCCAGCAGCTGGAAAACTGCCTCCTTCCCCAAGGAAATGTCATTCTGATGTCACCTTCACCTTCACCTTCTTTTCCTTCACCCCCTTTCCTGCAGCAATTAAAATTCAAAGAGCACGTGGCTACAACCCCAGCCAGTCCTGGGAGCACTTTACAGCAATGACCCTGAGCAGGAGCCCTTGCTGTGCATTGTCCTTTAACCCTAAAGCACATCCTGGGAGCATCCCAGCCGAGCTGGAGGAGCCCTCAGGTGAGACCTGCCCAGCCAGAGGAGGCTTCTTCCCACACAGGTGAATCCTGCAGTGAGTCCAGGGAAATGCAGTTCCTGGAAGGAGCCTGGAATCAGCTCTGTATTGTATTTGCAGGGATGCCCCRAYGAAGGCAGGAATGATGCACCTGACTCCATTTTCTCAGAAGGCTAATTATTTACTTTATTATACTATATTATATTAAAGAATACTCTATATACTATACTAAAAATACAGAAAGGATACTTACAGAATGCTAAAAAGATAATAATGAAAACTCGTGACTCTCTCCAGAGTCCCRACACAGCTTGGTCCTGATTGGCCAAAGAGTGAAAAYAACTCMCASCAGARTCCAATGAAACAATCACCTGTGGGTAAACAATCTCCAAACACATTCCACATGAGCACAGCACAGGAGAAGCAAATGAGATCAGAATTGTTTTCCTTTTCTYTGAGGCCTCTCAGCTTCCCAGGAGAAAAATTCTGGGCAAAGGRATTTTTTCAGAGAATGTGAATGTCACAGCACTGCAGGGATTCTAGAGGTGCTTTTGCCCCTTTTTGGGTACTTTTGCTACTTCACCTGTCTCAGGAGCAGCCCAGAGCTGTGAGAGGTGCAGGGCACTGCCCTGGCATTGCTGTTTCTCTGTTCCAGCAATTGGAGGAGTGAAAAACAGAGCAAAGGGGAAGGAGCAAATCCAATGTCTGTCTCCCTTGAGCAGTGTCCAGACAATGCCCTTTTCCCTGCTGTTCTGTATCCTGGCTTTTCATTGTGCTGTGAACCCAGCGAGTCCTTCCAGCCCCAAACTACTCCAGGTAATGGGATTAAAGAGGGATTTACAAGTCAGCTCTGCCTTCTCATTCTCTCCCTTGAGCTCTGCCACAGGATTTTGGAGGGAAYGTCAGCCTCTGGTTTGGGGGAAGCTCTGGAAGCAGCATCCTGCCCTCCCAAATCCCCGGGATTGATCCAGCAATAAAGATGTTTGGTGCTTGTCATTTTGCATTGGGGAGTTCTMCATTGGGAGAGGCTGGGCAGGAGAGAGGAAGAGGATGGGATGAGGTGTTCAAGGCAAGGCAGAGCCTCAGAAGCAATGGGACAACACCCACAGGGTCCCAAAGCCAGGGAGGATCTCCAGAAGTGCTGGCAGCCCTTGGTGTGTCCCGTCACAGTGTCAGAACTGCCACCTACCCACAGAAACAGGGACACCAACCCACCAGGACAACAGGGACACAGCCACACCCTGCCCATTGCTGCTGGAATTGAGCCCAAATCCCTCAGAGCTGTTCCCTGCTCATCCCAACCTTCCTGAGGGAACAGAGCCCGGAGCCTCATCCAGGACTTCTGCAGATGGAGCTGGGGCTGCAACAGCCCAGGGGAGGGAAGGGAAGGGTTGTAGGAGCGTTGGGGGTAGGACGATCGGGACGGATGGAGAGCAGAGATCTCTGCAGCCAGGTTGTGGAACTTGGGGTTTATTGCAAAGGGCCTGGGTGCAGGGCCCTGCTKGGAGCTGCCAGCCACAGCTCAGAGCAGCAAAGAGAGAAGAGAGGGGGAGAGAGGATGAGAGGGTAAGAGAGCAAAAGGGGCAAGGGAATAAAAGCGTAAGAGAGCGAGGTTCCCGTTCCAATACAATAAATCTTCTGTTTTGAATATTCTGATTCTCACTAACCAATCTAGTACAAGATACAAATCCTATAGCATTTACATACAGCCTATAAGAATCATTACATTACCACACTGTGTTACATTTTAAACCCTAAAAATTCCTCTTTGGGCCCCTTCTGCCAAGCTGTAGGGTCTGCTCTGACCCTTGGAGCTGTCTGCAAGCAGAGGGTGTTGTTCCATCAAAAGGGGATTGCCTTCAGCCAGCCACACCATTGTTTTCCAGTTGTTCAGTAACAAAGGGATCTCAAAGCTTGCTTTCATTTCAATCTTGCTTATAGTTTCTATATACTTAAAATCTTTTGCAGACAATCATATTTATAAGGCTTTCCTGTTTCATCTTCCCCAACAAAGGGTGAGCCCTGATCATCTCTGCTGACATGGGGATCCTTTTTTAACCCCTGTCAGCACCATAAAAGCAGCAGTGCTCCGGAGCCACCACCCTGTGCCTCAGGCACCCTGAGCACCAGTGTCAGCAGATTTCTAATCCTGGAGCATTTCCTGCTGGGAATGGGGCAGGAGGAGCAGCAGCACATCTGGGTTCATTAACTGAGGCTTGGGCAGGCTCCAAAGTGCTGTCTGGTTGGGGAATGTTTTGCCATTCTGGGAGGGAATTGCAGAGCACAACAGAGGGTGATGTGCTCCCAAAGCTCCTGAGATGTGCCCCCTTGTCCAAAGTGTGCCTGACTGGAGCAGGGCCTGGGCTCTGAGCACAGGCTGGGTTCAGCTCCCTGCTGCCCAGGCAGAGCTGGCAGGTTGCAGCTCTCACAGACCTGGGCCTCATTTACCTTCACCTGCCACAAACTCAGCCTTTGGCAGCTGAAGCTGAACAAGCTTTTGTGAATCTTGGCAGGAATCTCCCTCTGTTGGATAAGGGAATCTTGTCCAGCTTTACTGTGCTCCAGAGGATTACCCAGTAGCTTGTGATTTTCCTTTTTTAACAGCTCCTCTTCCTGCTGGTTTGTCCTGCCTGCCTAGCCTGGTCTGGATCACACCCAAGCTCCTCTTAAATTTATTTTTCAAAAGGATGTGGCTTTGACCTCCAGCATTTTTATTATTATTTGCCTCAGTAAAACTGCCAGGAGATGTTTTCTAGGGAAACTCGGAGAACCCCCAGCATGAAGAACCCTCCGTTCCTTTGCAGGATCTCATGGCAGGGGAGCAGCCCTGGCCCTGCAGTGCTCCCAGCCTCCCTTTGAGCTGATCCCAGGATCCAGCCTGTGGGAATGCAGTGCTGAGCCCTCAGCAGGAGGAGCAGATGGTTTCCTGGGCCACCCCACAGGCTTCACATCCAGGAGATGCCAATAAACCCACACAGGGTTTTATTTGGATTTGCTTTTTTTTTTATCCTGCTCTGATTTGGGAGGAGTTGCCCTGTCCAAGTGCACAGGAACCCTTAATGCTCCTCACACCTGAGTCTCAGTTGGGCAGGGAACAAGCTGAGCTGGATCTCTGRGCTGGCTGAAGCTTTAATTGCACAAACATCCTGCTCTCCTCCTCTCCCAGTCCATTATCACCATGAAGCCCATCCTGAGCAGAGGTGCCTGTGCTCATCCTGCTTACTGAGACTCAGAGCTGGTCACAATTCTCACAGGAAATAATTTAGAAAATAATAAAAAAAACAGCAAAAGATGTTTTCCCTTCAGTTGCCAGAAAAAGCTGTGACTTTTCTTAGAAGAATTTCCAATGTTAAAAGAGTTTTGTGAAATGTTTGGATGTCACATAGAAAAACGAAAGGGTTTTTTGTTTTGTTTTGTTTTGGGGTTTTTTGTTGTTAGTGGTGGTGGTTTTTTGTTTGTTTTGGTTTGTTTTTGGTTTCTGGGTTTTTTTGTGTGGTTTTTTTTGTTGTTGTTTTTGTTTTGGGTTTTTTCCCTCAGCCCAGCCCCATCCAAAAGCCAGTGCAGGGACAYGGTTCCAAGCATGTTCCTCACCTCCTGGAGGGATTGATTCCATCTCTCTCTGAAGCAGCTCCTTCTCTTCTCCCCAGCATTTTTATTCGTGCTGTCAGTGCCCTCAGCTCAGGCACTCCTTACACCTCTCTCCACATCACTGCTCTSTTCCTTCAGTCTCTTCCCACCAGCCTTCCCTCTCTGATCCAGAAATTCCATCACTTTTTGTGTTCTCAGCCTTRGGACTGTTCATTTCTCTGCTCCTGGCAGCAGCAGCTGCTCCAGCAGGACCAGGACCCCCTTTTTCACCTGTCCCAGAGTGTGCACCCACCCTGGGGCTTTGGGAGGGGGCTTGGACTGGATCTCACTGGGATCAGGGCCCCAGAGGAGCCATTCCAGCAGGAACATGTTCCCTGATGTATTCCAGAGTCCAGTGGCCCCTCAACTCTCAAATCAGAGGGTGAGGCCCTGGCACAGRGTGCCCAGAGCAGCTGGGGCTGCCCCTGGATCCCTGGCAGTGCCCAAGGCCAGGCTGGGCATTGGGGCTTGGAGCAGCCTGGCACAGTGGAAGGTGTCCCTGCCACGGCAGGGGTGGCACTGGGTGGGTTTTAGGTTCTTTCCTACCCAACCCATGCCATGAACCGAGATCTCTAAAATCAGTCTCAGGGCTGAATCTCTGCACAGCCACACGTGGGGCTGGGATTCCCAGCTTGTTTGATGAGATGCAGGAACCATTGAATTCTTGTCGTTATTTTTCTTTTCAGTTTTCCTTTTCTTCCTGAAACATCTGAGATTTTACATTTTCCCCTGTCTGTCACCATGATATTTTCTGAAAAGTCCTCTTTGCCCAGGATTTTCTCCTGGGAAGCTGAGAAGCCTCAGAGAGGAATGAAAGCAATAATTATCTGATTGCTGCTCCTGTGTTTGCTGCTTTGGAATGTGGCTTGGACATTGTTTACCAACAAGTGCATGTTTGATTGGTTCCATATGAATTGTTTTTAATTAATGACCAATCACAGCCAGCTGTGTCAGACTTTCTGAGTCAGTCACGAGTTTTTATTATTCATTCTTGTTTTAGCCTTCTGATGTCTCCTTTCTCTTTCTTGTTAAGTAAGATATATATTATGATTGATATGATATATATATGATATGATATGATATGATTAATAATATAATATAATATAAGTATAATAAATATAATATATATAAATAATATAATATAATATAATAATAATATAATATAATAATAATATAATATATATAATATAATATAATATAATATAATATAATATAATATATATAATATTATTAATATAATATAATAATTAATATAATATAATATAATATAATATAAATAATAATATAACATATCAGCCTTCTGAAGAACATGGAGTCAAAATTCTCATCTCTCACCTCGTCCTGGGGACCTCACAACACCACACCTGTCCTCCTTCTCACAACACTTCCAGGCCATTTTCCAGCTTCCCTGGCCCTAATCTGGCCCCACCTCTCTTTTAGGAAGAATCCAGCTATTCCAAGGGAATGTTTTGTCCAGACCCAGCCCCTCCTCATGAGGGCCAGCAGAGCTGAGAAGTGGGGACCAAACAGCCCAGACTCCACCATGCACAGACACTTCCCATGGCTATCCTGGGAGAATCTTCCCATGGTTATTCTGGYTCTGCATGGAGAAAAGTGACAATATTCCCTCAGAAAGGGACTTAGTTGTTCCAAATTTCCCCCTCTGTAACTTAGCAACAATTTTGGTCAGCCAAGGAGCTGTTCTGGAACATTTTCTGCAATGAGAAGGCCCTGAGTGGGAGCAGCTGGGTGTTCCCTGGCTCACAGATGCCCAGGGATGTTTCCCTGCCAGGCAGGATTGTGGCTCCTTCCTCCCAGATTCCAGAGAGGCCAATTCCTTCCAAGTCATTTTGCCTTTTCCTRTCTGCCACTGTTCCTTAATCGATGGTCTGGGTTTAATGAAGCAGAGAAGCACCGAGAGAATCCAAAGGCTTCATTCAATAGGGCATTTTTCACATGTAACCTTTGGGGAGAAGGTGGATCTGTCCTAGAGATGGGACTGGGAAAATCCTGAGACTGAGCTGCTGAGGGGAYTCAGGCTCTGCCTGATAAACAGGGAAAAATTCTAGGAAAGATTTTTTTTTAATAAGAAAATAACCTGTCACCTTTCTCAAAGCATCTTCATCCCAGGGCCTAAGAGCAAGGCTGCAGAAAGAGGCTCAGTTTCAGCCCACAGCCACAATTCCCAGCTTCCCYCTCACTCACCACTCCCTGGAAGCTGCTTCTCCCTGCTCCAGGGAGCTCCAGGGCACACAGGGCAGGGCAGGGCTGGATCTGGGGACAGCCCCGAGGGACACAGGGACACTCAGCAATGGAGAGTATTGTATTTGCAGGGAGCCCTGACCAAGGCAGGAATGATGAATCTGACTCCATGTTCTCAGAAGGCTAATTTATTATCTTATGATACTATATTATATTAAAGAATACTATACTAAAGAATACAGAAAGGATACTTACTGAATGCTAAAAGGATAATAATGAAAACTCGTGACTCTCTCCAGAGTCCCGACACAGCTTGGCCCTGATTGTCCAAAGAGTGAAAACAACTCACAGCAGAATCCAATGAAACAATCACCTGTGGGTAAACAATCTCCAAACACATTCCACATGAGCACAGCACAGGAGAAGCAAATGAGAGAAGAATTGTTTTCCTTTTCTCTGAGACCTCTCAGCTTCCCAGGAGAAAAGTCCTGGGCAAAGGGTTTTTTTCAGAGAATGTGAATGGCACAGGAGAGCTTCTGGTGGGTATTACAGGGATGGAGAGACCGTGCAGAGGCAAGGAAAGCCCTGCAGCTGAACAGGGACAAAGGCACTAAAAATCCCTGGGGAAGGCACTGAAACCCCTGGAGAACTCCTCTGAATGAGGAATACAGGGTCCAAGCACTCCATTCCCTCTGCTCCCTGGGAAGTTCAGGATTCCTGCCACTGCTTTATTCCCTCTGGACTCCTCCTTGCTGGGGTCTGAGGAAAATCTTCCAGGCGAACAGCAGGGAACAGGGACAGAGCTGTGCCCAGGCTACAGAAACAGCCATGGCTTCCCAGCTCTCCAAYAATCCCACAGCTTAATTTCAATTTTACAGGAATGCCAGTGGGCCTGGAGTTGTTTCTGCTGGGAAATTCTCACTGATCTCTGCCTTCCTAAACCCCAGCATTTCAGTGTTGCTGAGAATGGTCCTGGCCCTGAGGCTGCCAGAGCTCCAGGAGGRTTTGGACARYRCTGCCAGGGATGCCCAGGGTGGGACTGTTGGGGGGTCTGGGCAGGGCCAGGGGTGGGACTGGATGATCCTTGTGGGTCCATTCCAAGTCACAGAATTCACAGAATGACCAGGTTGGAAGAGACCTCCAAGATCACCAAGTCCAACCCAACCCCAACACCCCAACTCAACCCTGGCACCCAGTGCCACATCCAGGCTTTGTTAAACACACCCAGGGATGGGGACTCCACCACCTCCCTGGGCAGCCATTGCAGAACTTTATCACCTTTCTATAAAAATGCTTTTCCTGCTATCCAACCTGTATTTCCCTTGGTGCAGCTTGAGGCTGTGTGCTCTGGTTGTGTCAGTGCTGCTGGAGACAGAGCCCAGCCCCAGCTGAGCACAGGCACCTTTCAGGAGCTGTGCAGAGTGATGGGGGCAGCCCTGAGTCTCCTTTTCTCCAGGCTGAGCACCCCCAGCTCCCTCAGGGGTTCTCTGTGTTCCCAGCCCCTCTCCAGCCTCGCTGTCCCCTCTGGATGTGCTCAGTGTCCCAAGGTCCTTCCCAAGCTGAGGGCCCAGAGCTGGGCACAGCACTCCAGTGTGCCCTCMCCAGTGCCMAGMRCAGGGGCASMWTGACCTCCCTGCTCCTGCTGGCCACACCATYCCTGACCCAGGCCAGGAGCCATTGGCCTTCTTGGCCACCTGGGCACTCTGCTGGCTCATGTTCAGTTGGCTGTGCTCCAGTACCCCAGGTCCCTTTCTGCCTGACTGCTGTCCAGCCACACCATCCCCATCCTAGAGCATTGCAGGGGTTATTGTGGCCAAAATGCAGGACTGGGCACTTGGAGTTATTAAACTTCATCTYACTGGACTCTGCCCATCCCTCCAACCATTCCAGGTCTCCMTGCAGAGCCCTCCTACCTTCCAAGAGATGGACACAYGCTCCCAGCTCAGTGTCCTCTGCAGATTTACTAATGAAAGACTCAATCCCYTCATCCATGTGGTCAATAAAAAGATTGAACAGAGCTGGTCCCAGCACAGAGCCCTGAGGGACASCMCTGGTGCCTGGCTGCCAGCTGSATGCAGCCCCACTCACCATCACTCTCTGGGCTGGCCATCCAGCCAGTTCTGAGCCCAGCACAGAGTGCTCCTGTCCCAGCCATGGCTGCAGCTTCTCCAGGAGTGTGCTGTGGGAGACAGTGCCAGAGGCCTTGCTGGAGTCCAGGCAGACACAKCCACAGCCTTTCCCTCATCCACCAGGGGGGTCACCTGGTCATAGAAGGCGATTAGGTTGGTCAAACATGACCTACCCCTCCTAAACTCCCTCGGCCACCAGTGAAGGGAGTTCATTCACCTATCCACACTGCAGGCAGGTTTCCTCTGCAGTGCCCCCTGAAACCACTGCTGAGCTCAAACCCTCAGCACAGGAATGGGTCTGACAAGACAGACATGCCCTTTTTGGAGGGTTTCATCTGGTTACATATGCTTGTACTAACTGCAGGTTTTGACTGTGTAAAAACCATTACCAACAAARCCACAGAAACCAAGCAATCAACAGAAACAACAGAGAGCCTCAGTAGCAGGAGGAAGGAAACCTGCAGCCCTGCCTGCACTCCATGCCATGCCTGCYTGCCTGCTCCAGGTCCCCGCTGTGAAAAATGCCAATCACTTGTTTTTAAAATTTTAAATGTTTAATAGTAATAAAATGGCTATAAAAATAGCAATATAATCAGAGTAATAAAAATTTGGACAATTGGGATTAGGACAATATGAGACAATAAAAACAAAGAGTTATGGACAGTCCGGGTACCTCTTTCTGGGCAAAATAAGTCTGAAAAWGGACCCACGTTTACAGAGGATTAACCCTTAAAASCAATAGCCTGTTGCATATTCATACACCTCATACATGATGCACAAATTCCATTCAAACACAGGATTCTGTCTGGTCAGTGTCAACTTCTTCCTCTGAATCCTAACAGCATCCTCAGGGCTGAGCAGGCGGGAAGAAGTTAGYTTCTTCTGATAATGGAGGAATAAATTCTCTGTCTCTGAAAGATTYAGGTGTCCTGTGGCTGCTATCTYGGTGCAAGTATCTCATTCCTTTCTTTAAAAAAAAAATATCCCACATACATAGTTTCTATTTTAACTACAAAWGGTACATTTTAACTACAAAACTACATTTACCATACTATTAAAATGTTAATACAKCACTGCTAATCAATACAACATAATACATAGAGTAAATATCTGCAACGAGCCATATAAGATGCACTTTTYACACCTGCGCTCCCTGGAGCCCTCTTTTCATCACCCTGCCTGCRTGGCCAGCAAGAACTCTTGATATTCCATGATCCTATGATCCCAGGAACAATGGCAGAGGGAAAGCACCACATTCTTATTAGCTTAAATCTAAATACAATAAAATCAAATAAATAATCAGAATTGTGAGACTGGTCCTGGGTCCAGTTGGTGATTCCAGGCTGCAGCTCAGCAGCTGCCACTGCCTCCAGTAAATGTGCAGGGATTGCAATCAGTTGGTGTTTAATTAACCACAATCACTGTCTCATTAGCTCCAAGCACAATTCCTGCTATGGAGCCTTCTCCTGATCCCTCCCCAGGAGGCTTTATTTCATTTGGGAATGGGAGTGGGACAGATGAATTGTGCTGGGAGGATCCCTGGCAATGCCCAGGACCCTACAGACATCCCCAGACCCCACAGATGTTGTGGCATCAGCACCAGGGACAGTTTGGGCACTTRCCCAGACCAGGTTTTGTGTGCTATMAGTGGAAACATCTCAACCATGCTGAGACCCCCCCATCCTTTGTTTCTCGAGCACCTGGGGGGTGGTTTGGGATTTTTTATTCCTGCTGTGGTTGTTCTAAATCCTCCATCCCTACAAAGGCCAAGACAAGAGTATTTGTATTAAACAATGCTCTGATAAGGGTGTTTCCCTTGATAACAAGTTGGTGTCAGTTCAGYGACAGAACCCACAGCTTTCCTTTTGTTTGTCTTTACAGCTCCATCAGAGAAATCCCTTTGTGTTTGCAATTCACTTGTTTGCTCTCCTTTCTTTTTTGTCTACAGCAAAAATAAAACCAGCAGCCTTTAGAAATCACACAAGAAGGTAAAAAAAATCAATATCTACCTATGGAAGTTAAATAAATAAAAAGCCACCAAGCCCCCTCCCCAAACCAGGAAGGTTCAATACTCCTTTAAAGCATTTGGTTAAATGATCACCCTCTGCACAAACCCAGAGCCAGCCCACAGCCCCTGACCAGGGCAGTGAAAGCTGAAAACTGCTCCAGGAAAGAGCCCCAGGCAAATCCTGCCACTGAGGAGTGGATTTGTGTCAGCAAGAGTGGAAATCACTGGGGAGGCACCASCAAAAGAGTTGTTCAATTCCTTCATTTCTGGTGTTTATTTTCCACATCTCAGAGAAAATTCCTCTACTTGGGGCTCAGTGAGCGTCTTTTACCACTAAAAGAAATGAGTTTGGGTTAGAAGGGACCTTAAATCCCAGCCAGTGCCACCCCTGCCATGGCAGGGACACCTTCCACTGTCCCAGGCTGCTCCCAGCCCCTTGGACACTTCCARGGGCAGCCCCAGCTGCTCTGGGCACCTGTGCCAGGGCCTGCCCACCCTGCCAGCCAGGAATCCCTTCCCAATATCCCACTTAAACCCATGATTCTGAGATTCAGCAATCTGAATGTTTGCCAAGTTTGGCAATACCTTTACCTAAATACCTTTATYGAAAATGGAGTTTGGATGCAATCAAACATTCCCTGATTTAAACACTTYTCTGAATGGAAAATCTTTCACTAACATGRCCATGCTTTGGGGGAARGTTRATTTTTTGACAATGCAAGGTTTCCCTGACAATTCATAAACTCCTCTAGAGATGGGACCTGGACCTTGTCTCTATTGAGAATTGCAGTTTGGGKTTTTTTTAATACCCTGACTGCCAGAGAGGAGAATTAAATAAAGTTAAATAAAGTCTTCCTTCCTTCCTTCACTTTAAATGCTTCGTTTTTATATTTGTCATTTTGATGGAAACACAAGCCTTAAGCAAATWAAAAGAAATATTCCAGCAGTTTATTTTTTAAAATAGTCCTGGATGTGCCATGAGTGGTAGGGAAATGTGATTTCTCAGCGCCTGAACCTGCCCAATCCCCAACAACACAGGAAGAAACCACTCCCCAGACAATGCCAACACTGCAATTTGTTATTTTAGAGCTGCTCTGTAAAGAACAAAGCCCCAAGCTGAGCACATTGCAAGTGGTTGTGTCTATCTTTAAAGATCTGAGTGGGAATTCCCTTGGAACCACTGGAATTACTCATGGGCTGCAAAGCAGGCATGTGCTGGAGGTGCCTCACTGAGCTGCCTGAGGATCAGGATAAGCTTMATGAGCATTCATCCCAAACACTGGGCAAACATGAGCTGTGAAACCCTCATAAAAAACAAAAGGCCAGAAGGCAGCCCAAGATGATTCATGAAAAACAAATTGTGGAGCCTCTTATCAAAGCCAGCAAACAGCCCATCAGGCAACCAGAGCCACAAAAACCTGGAAGCACAGCAAGAGCACAGGAACAAGGGCAGGCAGAGCCAAGGGAGCAGCACCTGGTGATTCCAGCGTGGGGACAGAGAACATCCAGCTGGGAAACAAATCCCAACAGGTTCAGAGAGTCCAGGAGTGCCAAACTCTGAAGGAGCTGCACCTCGGAGCTGTGCTGGGCAGCAAGGCACGGCTCCAGCWGCACCAAATCCCCAACTTGGACCTGGAATATCTGGAGCAGAGGGCTGCGTTTCTCTGGATTAGCCAGAGCCTGCACCAGAGGAGCTCACTGTAAATACTGACTTAGGGAGCTTGGAATACACAGCTCGACTTTCTTAATGCTTCCAGGGCACTCCCAGGCCCCAAACTGCTCCTGTCTCCTGCATCCCAAACAAACCAGCCTCAGGCAGAAGTGTCTTACACAGTGAAGGGCTTTGTGAGCCAAACCCTCCTGACCTGTGTCACAGCAGCTCCTGCAGCTTTCCTGCCCTGATTTACCCAAACAGCCCAATTCTGTGGCCACAGCTCTCTTCACAGAGAGCAGCAGGCACAACCTTCCCAGGATTTCTCCTGGGGAAGGCAGTGAGAAAGCTCAGTGAAAGAAAACAATTCTTATCTTCACTTGCTGCATCTGTTGTTTGGCACATGTGGAATGTGTTATGGAGATTATTTACCAAAAGTGATTTGTTAATTGGACTCTGGTGATGGTTGTTTTGACTGATTGACCAATTAGGTCAAAGCTGTGTCATGACTGTCTGGAAGGGGTCATGGGTTTGTCTTTAGTATCGTTTAGTATAGTATAGTGTAATATAGTATAGCTTAATAAAGCAATTGTTYAGCCTTCTGAAATCACTGGAGTCATCGCACGTTATTCCCCAGCTGGAGGTCATCCTGCACTGATACAATTCTCCTTTTCCCCATGCAGGATTTGTAYAAGTTCAAGGCAAGGAGCTCAGAGGGTCACAGGTTTCTCTCTCTGTTACAGCACAACATGAAATATTTCCCTGTCTTTAGCAGAGTGCTGCCAAGYGGCAGCATAATGAGGGTATTTATCCTCTGCTGGGACTGTACCTCTGGAAGGCTCCCCAGCAAACCACATGAGGAAAACTCCTCTCAAGACCTCAAAGAAAATCCCACAGTTTATGACACAAAAAGTTTCTGGAACTTTTTGTGAACTACTGAGAACCCAGTGTGCAGTGAGAAAATGCTGAAGAGGCAGAAACAACCCCAGCTGCTTTAATGAACCCACCTAATTAGCAAATTAAAAGAATAGCACTAATCCAGAGCCTGGCATTTGGAACCAGGGGGTYACTGGCTCAGAGGAAGTGCTGGATTCAGCTGGGCTGGGAGCACTCTTCAGTGCTGGTCTGCACAAAAAGTGCTGCTCCTCCTCCCAGAGCTACCTGGGCTACGAGCAGGAGGAGAGAGCTCCCGACCCACTCCTGGCTTATGGAAGTCAGGCCTAGATGGGCTGTACCTTTGAAACAGTTTATTCTCCTCTACCTCCTGCCTTCTCCTGAGCTCTGCCATTGTATTAATCCTTAACTCACMGCCAAAAGCAGCCTTTGCTGGTGGAAGAAATGAGTTTACTGTCTCCTGTGTCTTCCCAGCCTCCATCTTCTCCCAAATCTTCCCAGGACTCCCAAACCCTGTAGTGATGTCATCTCCCTTCTTGATATTCCTTTAATTTTGACAAAGATTATTGATGAATATTTAAAGAAACTTTTTGCTGCCATTAAGATGTGACCCTGAAAGACCCCAATTTCCCCATCTTTCACTAAATCCACAAAGAATCACAACTCCTGGATGGCAGAGCCTGAGGGATTTGCCTGACCCTCAGTGAGGAGCTCCTGCTTGGAGCCCAGCCCTGCACCAGGGAAATGTGAAACTGCTCTGCCTCTGCACCTGCAGGAGTAACACAACCTGCCTTGGGTACAGAAACCAACCCAGCACACAACTGCTGAATTATTTGTGCTTCCCAGGTGAGTTCCCTCCATGGGAAGGCTGGAGATCGTTCACTGGGAAAGGGAATTACAGCCCCAATCTCCTTCTGCAGAAGAGAGGCTTCAATTATTTATGGGGGCTTGAAATATTTAGCTTGGCACTTGTGCCCTTAAGAAAACTCCAGTTACCACTTCCCCATCACGAGGAGCCAATCATTTATTCATTGGATCAATAGGAACACGAAGCAGGAGTGCTGGCTCCGAGGAATGCTGGTTCCAAGGCAGCACAGGGGGCAGGGCATGGAGGAGCTGTGTCCTTCTGGAGGGAGTAATCTGATTTTGAGGTCATTTTCCCATTCCGTGGGTCCTTTACCTTGGAGGGTTCAGTACAGAAAGGTAAATCCCAGAACCAGGCAGGGATCCCAGGGGGGCTGAGCACACCCAGGTGTGGGGCTGGGAGGAGAGGAAACCCCCAGACCTGACTGGGGGCAATAACGGAGACCACTGGAGGTTTTTGGTGGATTGCTGAGCTTTTCCTGGCAAGGAAGGGCAGAAGTTCAGCCTGTGACCAAATATCAGTGCAGGAGCTGACCTGGGACCTTGGAACCTGAAACCAGAAATGTTTATGAGCTCCCTAAGGATCCTGCTTTAGCAAGGCCTAAAGCAGGCCCCTGGAGAGGGGAATAAAAGTTATTTGCTTGTAACAAAATAATTTCATGGTAGGGAAAGGTGGGAAGATCCAGTTCCCATTGGCATCCTGGGCACATCAGCTCATTTTCAACAGCCAGAGTGGGAAGAGCCCTCCAAAACCAAAGAGGTACAATACAGTGGGAACCTATTTTAACCCATTTTTATTATCCTTTAAGTGCTTAGGGAGGTTGTTCTGCCCTTCCACTCCAGGGGAAGGTGTCTCTGCCCATGGATCTGGTCGTTAAGGTCCCTTTCAAACCAAACCATTCTGGGATTCTGTGATGATAATAAATAGTTCTCTCATCAGACATCTCCAAATCTCCAATAACTGCTACCTAATCAACAAATGCAGCAGTCTGGGAAGTGRTGAATATTGATGAAGTCAAGGTTCCAATACAAGAGCAACGCTGAACACTTTGTGACTGCATAATAATTGAACTTTAATAATTTTGAAGAACAAAGAAAAGTCCTCTATGAACAAACAAAGGCAGRAAAAACACTCCCAGGATGGTTAAGGTGATCAGACTGCTGTTACTGAGTTGGATTTTACAAACTGAGGCAGAATTCTCAGTCCAGGCAAAGGCAATCAGAGTCCCAGAGCACTTGAGATTTGGTTTTATGGGCAAATCCTGGAGATCATCCTGGATAGTGGCACAGGGAGGGATTCCACAGCTCTTTGCTTGGGGCTGCATTATCCCATTATGCTSTGGGTGGCAGGAAACAAAAGAGAATTTGACATTCAGACTTCCCAGTGCAAATGGAGAAAAATGAACACTTGTTTCTGTGAACATTTTTGGACATTTTCTACAAAAGAAGTGCTCAGTGAAGAACTTTCCCTTTGCCCTCTCCTACTTCTTTCCACATTTATAAAGGATTTTGTCTGTAAAGAGGCTCTAGGAAGATGAACATCAGTGACAGAAYCTGCTAAGGGGAGGTAAGGTGGAAGATTAGGTTGTGTAGAGCAGCTGTGGCTGCCCCTGGATCCCTGGCAGTGTCCAAGGCCAGGCTGGACAGGGCTTGGAGCAGCCTGGGATAGTGGAAGGTGTCCCTAACCATGGCTGGAGTGGAAATGGATGGGCTTTAAGTCCCTTCCAAAAAAACCTTTCTGGAATTTCAGGATTCTTTAATCCTTCTCCTGGTGCAGTCACACCTTGTGCTGGGCAGTGATAATTGTCCTTGTCTCATTCCCCTCTCCCCAGAATCTCAGTGCAATCCCAATTTTCCACAACTGCAGAACCATTTCAGCATTGCTGTGTTCATTCCAGCAGGAACCAGGAGTGTCTGAGCAAGCTGACACAAAAGCAGCTGTGAACTGGCAAGCAAAATCCCCCTCCTGTGGGAAGAACACTGGTATTTTAATGCTTTAAAATGCAGAAAGTCTTGAAAGCTTGGAATGAGAATCCCTGATCGTGCTGTGCCTGTTGGCTCTGGTGGCTTCTGCTCTTCCCTTGCCAAACCCAGCAGCAGAAGCACTTGGATTTTTGTAATTCATCACGAGGCTTTCTGGTGCCCAAACTGCAGCATGGACCCTCATGGCCATAGGGTAGAGTGGGAAATTGCTTTTGGCAGAGAAATTTTATCCAAAATGTGGGGTCTTTAAAAAAAAAAAATTATCAGGAGGCAMAAAATCCAACCCCAGCAACTCCCCTTCAGTATGAGTCCGTTTGGGTCCAGATTGATGCTCAATCCACACAAAGCAATTTCCTGGATTGTTCCCTGGCAGGGAAATGAAAGCTGCTTTAGTTTGTCAGTCTGGGCTGGGTCAGGGTTTCCACACATCAAAGTCTCATTTTGTAGGAATGCAGCTTGGATGGGAAATGGACATGGGATGGGATTGGATGGATGGATGGAGGATGGATGGATGGATGGATGGATGGATGGATGATGTGGATGTGATGGATGGAATGGATGGATGGTGATGGATGATGATGGATGGAGGGATGGATGGATGGATGGATGGATGGATGGATGGATGGATGGATGGGGATGATGGATGATGGATGATGATGATGGATGGATGGTATGATGGATGAGAATGGATGATGGATGGATGGATGGATGGATGGATGGATGATGGATGGATGGTGATGGATGGATTGGATGGATGGATGGATGGATGGATGGATGGATGGATGGATGGATGGATGGATGGATGGATGGATGGATGGATGGATGGATGATGGATGCATGATGGACAGAGGAACTTCATTCAGCTAAGCCCACACCCCAAAATCACCCTTCACCAAAGGAGCTGGGGCTCAGCTAAGACAAAAGACTTTGGGAGGGTGAAACAGGGCAGTTCCAGCAATTTCCACTCCAGCTCCTTCCTTTTGCTCCGAGATGAACTAGAAATTATTTCTTTCAAATCCCTGCACCTAAAGTATCTCCCTCAAAGTTCTGTTCATTCATCTAAATTTCATTCTCCAATCTGAACCTCCGTCACTGAAAGGAAAATGTGACAAAGGGAATGTGACAGCCAGCAGGCAGCAGGCTCAGAGAAAATCCTTAAAAATAGCAGTGGCAACAGAATCCCAAAATTCCACAATCTTTAAGGTTGGAAAAGCCCCCCCAGACCATGGAGTCCAAGCTGTGCCCCATCCCCACCTTGTCCCCATCCCAGAGCACTGAGTGCCATGTCCAGTCCTTCCTTGGACATCTCCAGGGACTGGGGTTCCAAACCTCCCTGGGCAGCCCCTTCCAAAGCCTGACCACACTTTCCAGGAAGAAATTCCTCCTGATGTGCAAGACTGGACATTTTATAGAGCTGGTTACATTTTTTTTTTCCTCTAAAGACAATGTCTGTCTGTTTCTTTCCAACTCTCTATTGCTGCTAGGGGATAATGACATCAATATTCCTTGCTGTCACTGGAAATTTGACACAGATTAATATTAAACAGGATTTGGGATGCTGTTTTTCCATGATGGGTCTGTAATTACCTGGATGAGAGCAATGACAGTGATAGAGCAGAATTGTGAGSTACTCAAGGAAAATTAAAATTAAACCCCAATTCCACACTCACTGAAAACACATTCAGGAAATTCAGCTGAGTTCACACACATGATTTTCTTTCTGTGTCCCCCAAAAGCACAAATGGTTCTTGTCCTGAGCTGCCAACCTGCAGCACCAGGGAGAGGGGTCTGAGGAACCCCCCCAGAACCTTCCAGTGCTGCAGGGCAGCTCCTGCTGACCCCACCATGGACCAGCCTCCACAGCAGGAATGGGGATGAAGGAATTTCCCCCAAAATCCCCCCTGAGCTGCCCTGGCCCAGCCTGAGGCCGTTCCCTCTGCTCCTGTCCCTGTTCCCTGGAGCACAGCCCGACCCCCCGGCTGTGCCCTCCTGGCAGGAGCTGTGCAGAGCCACAAGGGCCCCTGAGCCTCCTTTGCTCCAGGCTGAGCCCCTTCCCAGCTCCCTCCTTCCTTTGCTCCAGCCTCAGCCCCTTCCCAGCTCCCTCCTTCCTTTGCTCCAGGCTGAGCCCCTTCCCAGCTCCCTCAGCCACTCCTCATTAGACTGAGAGCTTTTCTTTAGAAAAATATTATCACTATCTACATGTACAGCACATCCCCACAGCATTTCCCTGCACTGAAGCCCAGCACCACCAGCTGCTGCAGAATTCCTCAGCAGCCTCATCTCGGCTCTTTAACTCCTCACATGTCACTTGTAGCCTTCTCTACCAACCATCAAATTATCCCTTCACAGAAGGAAAAGGAAGGAGAATTACAGTTGTCAGCTCTGAGCACAAATAGAAGGGAAGGTTGCAGCTGAAATAAAGCTTCCCAAACTTGCTAGTCTTTCTATCCTTTCTAGAAAGCYCCAGGAGAATTTCCCCCTCCTGTGAGGGTGACAGCCAGGCCAGCAGGGTGTGTGGTGTGTCGCACCTTGGCCTGGCTCCTGGATCCCTGGGCATTGTCTGATGGGTGAATCCTCTCAGGGATTCCCTCAGAAACTCCAGAACACACTCCCAGCTCAGGGTGGGCAATCTGCCCCCCTGCCTTTTCCTTACAGCACATCCCCCACACATGGGAAGGGAAATGGTGTTTGGGCACAGAATGGTTTGGGYTGGAAGGGACCTTAAAGCCCAACTCCTCTTTTTCAGTGCACTTTTATGTCAGGCCCCTGTTTAACACCACAAATGAAACTTACCCAAGCTACAGTGCCACGGGCTCAGGGACAGGATTCCCTCTCCAGTGCCCAGCACACAAAGAGTGACACAAGGTCATGTGTGGTGTTGTGAGGTCCCCAGGACGAGGTGAGAGAAGAGAATTTGACTTTATGTTTTCAGAAGGCTGATTTGATTTGATATGATATGATATGATAGATATGATATGATATTATATTCTAAAACTATACTAAAGAAAGAGAAGAGACATCAGAAGGCTAAACAAGAATGAATAATAAAAACTTGTGACTGACTCCTCAGAGTCCAACCCAGCTGGTGATTGGTCATTAATTAAAAACAATTCACATGAAACCAATCAAAGATGCACCTGTTGGTAAACGATTTCCAGACYACATTTTGAAGCAATCAGATAATTATTGTTTACATTTCTTTTCTGAGGCCTCTCAGCTTCCCAGGAGAAGAAATCCTGGCAAAAGGATTTTTCAGAAAATATCATGGTAACAGTCGTGGGCCTCAGAGCATCAAAATCCTCTGGAGTGTTGGAAATGGTGTCCTTAGAGGTTGAGACTTGGAAGCATCAGCTGGTTCCAGCAAACAGCAGAATCTGTAGTTCCCAGTGGTGTCCTTACCCCAGGATTTAGGAAGGTGTGAGATCTGCCAGGCAGTAAATYGAGTTCCTCAGAGGTTTCAGGGGTCAGCCAGGCTGGGGGAGTTTGGTTTTCCGGACAGGTCACCAGTGGGAAAAGGGCTCAGCACTCCTGCAAAAACTGAAATCCAGGTACCTGTCTGGCCCAGCCAGGAGTGCTGCACTTCTCCTTGTTCCAGGAAGGAGATTCATAATAGTTTGGATATTCAAACAAATCCTAATTGTGATTTAATGGCTTACACTGTAATTAGCCTCCAGGGAAAAGTGCTTTCAATTAACCATGTAAACATTCMATTTGTTACACCATTACATGTTCTGCTAAATTTCCTGAGGAAGAGCTGGGAGTGGAGCAGCACTGGGCTGGAACTCAGGGAACAGAGGGAAAGGAGGGATGTGACTGGGAATTCTCCATTCTTCCCTCTGCATCTGACACTGGGAGGGTGCCYGTGGCTCCTGTGCTGTGGCTGGCAAGGCAGTGACCTGTTCAGGAGGTGGCACTGAGCCATGGAACTCCTGTCCATGCTCCTACCCCTGGATCCTAGCCAGGTTCCAGCACAAAATACATCTGTGTGTGGGATGGAAGAGCATCCCCAGGGCCCTGAGGCACAGGAACATTTCCCTGCCTTATGGTTCTGCTGTATTTATTTTATTATATGGCCTTTTATATTTAATGGCYTCAAGTTGCACCAGCAGAGGCCTAGATTAGGTAACAGGGAAAAATTTCATGGGAAGGGTTGCAAAGCCCCTGGAAGAGGCTGTCCAGGGCAGTGATGTGGCAGAACCACATGGATGTGGCACCTGGGGACAGGGGTCAGTGGTGACCATGGTGGTGCTGCTTGTTCACGGTTGGATTTGATGACCTTAAAGGTCTTTTCCAGCCTCAATGATTCCCTGGCTCTCTGTGCCCTCATCAGCTGGCAGAGCACAATAATTAGGATGAGTCTGTTCCCCTGGTGYCAGAAGGATGGGCAGGGAATTATCCATCCTTGGAGCAATAAAATAAAACCAGCAAAGTGAGGAGGAGTAAACTGCTGGTGAAAATCAACCAAAAATCACAGGAACGCAGACTTGGGGAGGTGGGGGGCCTTAAATCCCACCCAGTGCCACCCCTGCCATGGCAGGGACACCTCCCACTGTCCCAGGCTGCTCCAGCCCCAATGTCCAGCCTGGCCTTGGRCACTGCCAGGGATCCAGGGGCAGCCCCAGCTGCTCTGGGCACCCTGTGCCAGGGCCTACCCACCCTTCCCAATATCCAGCATCTAATAGGAGGGAATGTCAGGCCTGAGTTCCTGTGCCAAAGGAGAGGCTCATGCCCCCAAAACTCCTGTGAACATCCTTCCCTAGGAGAGCAGAGGGAGCATTTGCCCTTTAAACAGTGGGGGAATTTTATTGTGGGGTGTCACTGAATGCCAGGATGGGCCAGGCTGGAAGGGAGCACAGGGACCCCTCTGGTCCCAGCTCCTGCTCCAGCAGGGCTGCCCCAGAGCCCATGGCCCAGGACTGTGTCCAGATGCTCCTGGGATGTCCCCAGGAAGGCAGGCTCCAGGCCCTGGTCGGGCAATCCCTGCCCCTTGTTTATTCCAAGTTGTGCCTCTTGCAAAGCCTAGTCCAGGAAGGGGAGCAGAATCCCAGCAGAAATTCCTGCACCAGAGGCAGGTCCGTGTGTCAGACTGCCAGGACTGCAGAGCGGAAAGGCCAAGTCTGGGACATTTCCCAGCAGTTCCTGCTAATCCTGCAGTGAAATGGGGCTTCTGTAGGAAGGAAATGGGCAAGTGTGGTGAAGGTCTGGGCAAGTGAAAGATGTCAGAAGAAGCTGAAAAGGATCCTAAGTGGGAGGAGATGATGGAGTGGCCTTTGGCTGGACTTTTCTTGTATAACCATGCACAAAACCATTTTTCCTGTGACACAGAGACTGCATTTAGGGGGAGGCAATGGCTTGGAGCCAAGAGAGTGCAGTGATGTTATGTGAAGGGGTGGCATGAACAGAGACGACGGGTGAGGAGGGCGGTTGGTGCCCGCGATCTTCAGTGGAGGAGAAGATCTCTGTTCTTGAGACCCCTCGGCCCCAGGGGGTGCATTTGTTCGGGACTGGTGTCCCAAAAGTGAGAGACTGTGCTTTTTTTGGACCTCGACAAAGCACCCTTAAAAGGAGAACCCTAGAAGCAGCCCTGGTCCATTAGCAGTGGTGACAGCACTGGGCAGGGAAGGAAGATGTCACGATGGCAAATGATCTCCGGGCAGTGCCACAAGTGACACAGAAACACACAAGGTCTCAACTGTGTTTCCTGGGAAAGCCTGTGGTACAAGAGGGACTCCTCTCTTCTTGATGAACTGAGAGTTGATTATCTAAAGGGTGGTGATGGACTGAGAGTTGATTATCTGAGGGGTGGTAACTGGATTGAGAATCCAAGGTTTTATCTCATTGTGCTGTGGTAGAAATTGGGGGGAGGAGGAGGAAGGTTTTGGAAGGTTTTCATTCTGAGTTCTGTGTGTGTCCCTTTTTGCATATTGTAAGTTAATAAAGTTTTTTCCTTTATTCCTAAGCTGAAGCCTGCTTTGCTCTATTTCTGGTCACATCTCACAGCAGCCACTGGGGAGAATATATTTTCATGGAGGYAGTGGCATTGTGCCAGGGTCAAACCATGACATTTTTGGTTCCCTGACTGGGAAATGAAGCGCCAGTCTGTGCCCTGAAGCCTGGGGAGCCCCTGCCAGCCCCCAGGACCACCTGTGCCCATCCCAGGGGGGATCCCAGGTGGATCCACAGCCCAGCACGGAATCATGGAGGCAGTGAAGGGCTGARCTGTGGCCGCATTTCTCTTCACAGAGAAAAGCAAGGCRCAATTCTTCCCAAGAATATTTCTGGGTTTCACATTCTCTGAACCTCAGAGAAAGGAAAAACAATTCTTATCTCATTTGCTGTGCCTGTGTTTGTGCCAAAGTAGAATGCAATGTGGAGATTGTTTACCCACAGTGATGGTGGTTTGTTTCCTTGGCCTGTCAGGGCCAGGTGTGTGTGTGTGTGTCAGGACTGTCACTGACAGTCATGGGATTCTGTGCAGTGTGWGCAGGGTTCACTGCTTGGCAGGTTCAGTTTAGATGTAGTGTAATATAGTACAGAATAATATAGTATAATAAAGTAATTAATTAGCCTTCTGATAAGGTGGAGTCCTCCTCATCATTCCTCCCTGCCACGGGGATCCCTGMAAATACTGTACTGAACCACCCTGGGGACAGAGCAGAGCTCTCACAGCTCCTTCTGTCCTCCCATTGTGGGGATTTSTGGGGGAATTCTGGCTGCCAGGAAGCAGCTGGAAGGGTCTTTGATAAGCAGTTCTGGTTTATGAATAGAAAGTTTGGATAGTTTTTTCTCCTCCTACCATTTCCATAAAATATGGAATTTACATTTTGTACATTTTTACACTTTATCTTCTGCCCATCTTTCATTTCCTCTAGCTAAAGGTAGAGTCTAAAAAAAAGAGTAGGAAGTAAAACACTGGGATTAAAACATGAACTTATCAACGAAGTTTTCAGGATCTGTTTTTTCCCCTTATCCTTTAACCTCCTCCTCTGTTGTTTCCTCATCAGTAAATTACTATTTATAATTCAAAGTTTTTTAACTAGAAAAGAATCTTTTCAGCTCCACTATTTACTCATCTTCTGACCTTCAGAATTAATTTCCAGTGATAGAAATCAGAATCAAGCAGTTGTTGCTTTTGCTCCATTGAACCAAAGAAAACAGCTGCAATCTCTGCTTTTTTTTTTTTTTTGTATTTGTACTTGAAAACAATAATTAAGATGACAATCTCACGTTGAGAACTGCACATCCCCCATCCCCCCAATATGCCAAGGCCAATTTAGGATGAGGAATAAACTCTCAGTGCCACGAGTTTAAGTGATTTAATTTCTCACTCCATACAACATTGCAGGAGTGGATATTTGCAATAAGAACTCAGTGACTGACTTAGACTAGAGCTGAAAAATTCAGTTCTCATGGAAGCTTTATAGCTTTAAATAGTCTGAACTCCTGAGAACTATTCCCAAATAACATAATGGGATATTCACTTCAAATATCAGATAACAAAGGCAAACACCAGGTAACAAAGTTAATGTGGAGAAGATGCTGTCAAAAGAGCTGCTTGACAYGACAAAGGTAAAAAGGAAGAAACAGGGCCCCAGTTTAAAGATTAAAACAAAGTTTAAAGATCAGAGCTGGTTGTGATTCCATTTAGAAATCAGCCWCACCACATCTGACATTTCAAAAGCTTCCCTGAACTTTCCCCCCCTTTTTGTGCTGCTGAAGCTCATCCTCCATGCCAGGAGGCTCTGCCAGGCCCCGGGTGCTGCTGAGCTGCCTCCCCACCCTGGGCCTGTCCCGGGAGCTGTCCCCTCCTTGCTGGGAACACGGCAGGCCCCAGCATCCACAGCAGATCCCAACCCTTCCTCTCAAAGGGAGCAAACTGCTGGAGAGAGGCTTCAGCTCCAGGGAAGCTGCAGCCACTGTGACACTCCTTTGAACAGACTCACCTGACAGTGGGATCAGAGCCTGAGCAGTTCCCAGAGCTGTTTCATCCCAGTTACACACAATGGAAARTGTCCTTTGTGTCCCATTGCCACCTGCTCCCATTGACCTGCTCCTTAAATGTGTCTCCCTGCACAGAGGATGGGAAATGAATTCCCTGGATTTGAGATCCATTGAAGTGAGTGCAGAGGAGCATCTGGCYGTGTCTCTAATGGGCCCCTGGGAAGCAGAATTACCAAAGGAGTTCTTTTCCTACTCATGTTCTGCTCTTGAACACAGAGGCATGAGAAATAGAGATTTTCTTGTCCCTTTATGGTATAATTATGAACCTAAATGATTTCCACAAATCTCCTCCACTCATGGAATCACAGAATATCCAGACCTGAGGAGGACCCCAGGATTATCCAGTCCCACCCAGACCCCCACCAATCCCACCCTGTCCATCCCTGGCAGCACTGTCCAAACCCTTCTGGAGCTCTGGCAGCCTCRGGGCYRTGCCCATTCCCTGGGCAGCCTGGGCAGTGCCAGCACCTCTGGGGGAAGAACCTTSCYCTGAGATCCAGCCTGASCCTSCCTGCCCCAGCCCCAGCCATTCCCTGAGGTTCTTTTTTGAATTCCGAGGATCTGCTCTATCCTCTTCCATCATCACCTTCTGACCTGTTCTGCCCAGGCACTACCTTCATTTCTCCTAAAGCCAAGTAAATCTTTTTTGCACTTAATAATAAATATTTTCTGCTCATTTTGACATTTTCACAATAAAAAYCAGTAAATCCAGTTCAAGGCTGTCCATCCAGGAGGAAGCTGCTGATCCAGCCCTATGGATACAGGGAACACAAAGCCCTGCATGTACAGCTTGTCAGGCAAAAGGAGGTGTCAAATGAATAACTCAGCATGGATCCTGAGCTGCTGGAGCTGTCACACCTCTTTCCAGTGGGAATGGGAGGGACACTTTGCTGGGAGAGGTTTCCACACATGGTTTTCTCATTGCTACAGACAACTGAGCCTGTGTCTGAGCAGGCTCACTGTGCCCAGAAATGTGGTAATTTCGGGGTCCCCAGGACGAAGGAGGAATTGAGAATCTGGCTCCATGTTCTTAGAAGGCTAATTTATTATTATTATATTATATTATAATATATTATAGAATCCTATACTAAAACTACACTAAAAAATAGAGAAAGGATACTGACACAAGGCTTAACGAGATACTAATTAAAAACTCCTGACTCTCTCCAGAGTCCYGACACAGCCTGACTGTGACTGGTCACTATGTTGGATAAACAATCTCCAAACACATTCCAAAGCAGCAAAACACAGGAGAAGCAAATGAGATAATATTGTTTTTCTTCTTCTCTGAGGCTTCTCAGCTTCCCAGGACAAGAAATCCTGGCAAAGGGATTTTTCAGAAAATATGATGGTGACACAGAAATACTGCCTCCCTTTGYACCCTTCACACCTCATGTCCCTGGGTCCCCCAGGGGAGCTGTTCCAGCCCTCAGCACTGCTCTGGCAGCATTTGCTGTCCCAAAGACAGTATTTATCCTGTGTTTCCTGGACAGACTCAGCTGAACAATGGTGAAGGTGGAAAAGGGGAATGGTGTGGAGGAAACAATACAGAAATAAGGATGGCTGATTATCCACTCTTAGAATTCTTCCTTTCTCTGTGGAGGAGCAGGAATAAATGTCTGCCTTTTGTGAGGTTTCATTCATGACTATTCTATTTAGTTCAGTGTTCCTGTGATCATCTTAATTTCTATCCAGAGAACAGACCCCTGGCAGGATTCAGGTCTTTAATAACTGCATTGTCATTCTGATATCTCCATCTCTTGCTCCTGATTTCCATTGTTTGCATCTCTTCAAAGGCTCAAAGCAGCAGAGTCCCAGAGGAGATTTTTCACACAGTTTCTGATATCAGTGCAGATGTTTAGCAGTGAGCAAATTAGAGCTGTGGTTATGAATTGCTGCTGGGGATGGGAGAGGATGTGGAAGATGTCAGGAGATGGATCCTTGCTGCCCTCAGAGCAGGGCTGATCCCATTTTTCTGCATCCACAGAATCCTGAGTGAGGGAAGGGAAAGTGCCCAGGGAGCAGCTGAGCTCAGGGGAGCTGCAGAGTGATTCCTGTTCCTTTCCAAGGCTGTGAGCAGATCCCAGTGGGAGCTGTGCATGGATTGTGTGGTGCTGTGGGACAGAGTTGGCACCTACAGGGCAGGGGGTGTGGGAGCTGTCACCTCAGGCTGACAGACATTCCCACCCTTTGAGAACCCATTAGAGACCATGGATTGTTCTGCATTCCCCACCAGGGCTCCCTTGGAAAAGCTCCATCTCTGGGCAGACTTTCCTGGATGCTTCTTCCAGCCAGTGGGGGRGGAAGGTCCCCACACATGGAAAGAGCCTGAATAGATTTGTTTTTTGAGAACTGTGACAATGCTGAGCACCCTGATGGCTGCAGCTGCAGGAGGGCAGGGATGGATGGATACTGGGGAGAAATTGCTCCTGGCAGGGTGGGCAGGCCCTGGCACAGGTGCCCAGAGCAGCTGGGGCTGCCCCTGGATCCCTGGCAGTGCCCAAGGCCAGGTTGGACGGGGCTTGGAGCAGCCTGGGATAGTGGGAGGTGTCCCTGCCATGGCAGGGGTGGCACTGGGTGGGATTTAAGGTCTCTCCCAATTCCAACCATTCCATGATTCCAGGATTCTGTTTCTCTTCATTGCCATTAGAAGAGGCCTCAGTCTCAGACATCCCATAGTAAGGTCACCAGACCCAGGTGMAACTCCAGGAGCTGACACAGGGCATGGGTGATCCATGTGCAGCTCTGTCTGTGAGCCYTGGGGCAATCCCACCCCCAGGCCCTCAACAAAACCATCAGAATTACTMCTATTTGTAAAGTAACGCCAGAAAGAACTAATTGCATGTTAACAGCAAACACAGGGTGTTTATTCAAAGCTTTTCATCACCTAACCCAGAACTAGGATGTTCCCCTCAGGGTGAGGAGCACTTCATGCCCAGGGAGTGACTTGTTGGGACAAAGCAGCACCACAGGGAGGACTCAAACCCAGCCCCTCACACCACACCCCCTTGACTTCCTCCCCTCCCACTCTGATCCTCTGTCACTTTCAAATTTCTGCATAAACCAAAGGAAACTCAGGCACTTTAATTAAGGTCAGCATTTACCCAAGGAATCCCCTCTCAGTCTGCACAGCTTTGCAGTTATTCTGCATAAGGAGCACATGGAGTGCTKGAATTAAGAGGCTGTAAAACTAATCCACACAGAACACCACAGAGAGACATGCTGGGAATCCATCAGCCTGAAATTCATCTGGATATCCTCAGCTGCAGGACTGAGAAGATGGAATTTGACAGAGCAATACTTAAAATTCAGTTTTCATCCRAAGAGCAAAGCACTTAACAAATTAATTGAGCTTAGCATCCATGTTGAGAGCTCAGCACTGGTAACATCATCACAGGAGAGAGGCTGGTTTATGAAGGGCTGAAGGAAGTGCAGCAAGCCCTGCACAGGCAAATCCCTGCACCAGAGGTGACAAATGGCACCTCTGCAGTCTCTGCACATCATAACTCTGGCCTTGTTCTCTTACCCAGACACTGCACCCAGTRCTGGCCAAGCTTTCCCCAAGAAGTAACACATCTTCCTTAGGAAGGGCTGGGACAGCCTCTCCTTATTTTTCCTGGCTGCTCATCAAAACAGAACAGAGCATCACAAACCTTTTAAAAGCTTTTTTTGTTTGTTTGTACCTCAAGCTGCAGGAAGCTCAGCAATTCTCCTCCCTCACAGATCTCCATCTCTGCTGGTTTATCCCCTCCCCTGCCAGATCCTGGTGGGAATGTGTGGCTGGATAGAAACCTCTCCTTTCCCCGAGCTGTTTAAAGCACTGCAGCACCAGTTCGATGGAACAATTATGTTCTGTTCCAATGAACAGGATTTATCCTTCCTTTAAGGAGAGTCTGACTTTGCTCAGTGAAAAACTGTTTGCAGTCACCCACAGCTCCCTTACAACCTGTAATCCAGCATTTACATCCGCCCTCCAGTCCCACAGGAGCCAAGCTGTTCATCTTTTTCTTTCTGGATACACAAAGTGCAAAATACTCTTCCAAAATAAAACCATCACATAAAGGCTAAGAGCAAGAGACTGTGAAAACCCTGGAGTCTGTTATCACTCAGTGATACCTGGCTAAGATTTGCCCCTTCAGAGATAAATACTGCACTCTATGAATCCATTCTGCTCCATGGAATATTTATGGTGTGTTCTGCAAGCGTTCAGTGTACAGAGGTAATTCCACTCTAAACTGTACATTAAGGAACCATTAATATTCCAAAGGAGAAGGTTGGAAGTTGATAAATGCCAGCACTGAGGTCACTGTGGCTGCCCTTTCCTCTCCAGCTCTTTAATATGATGTATTTGCTCCAGGTCTCCTTCTCACAGCTGACAGGAATTCTTCAGAAGAACTGGGATGGGAACAAGCACAAACACAATTTCAGGCCAGGAGGGTTTGGAAACTGATAACTGAAACTCCAGTGAGTGCAAATTGAGTGTCAACGTGTGGCACAAAGTGTCTCAAATATCTCCAATTCCTGCTCAGCAGGGAACTCCCACAGGGGTCACCAATCCACTGGTGTGAACATGTCAGCAATTGTCCCATTCTGGCACAGGGGAGCACAGAGATCCCAATTCTGAGTCACAGAATCATGGAACACTTTGGGTTTGGAGGGAACTCAAAGCCCATCCAGTGCCACTCTTGCCAAGCCTTGTCCAGGGAAGGGATTCTGTGGAGCTGGGAAGGGATTCTCTGGAGCAACCAGAACGGGAAAGGGACAAACACAAACACCTGTTGTTATGGAACAAGCACCTGTTATGGAGCAAACACCTGTTGTTATGGAACAAACACTCATTGTTATTGAACAAACACCTGTTGTTATGGAACAAATACCCATTGTTATGGAACAAACACCTGTTGTTCTGGAACAAACACCTCTTGTTCCAGGACAAACATCCATTGTTCTGGAACAAACACCCATTGTTATGAACAAACACCTGTTGTTCTGGAACAAACACCCATTGTTCTGGAAAAAACACCATTGTATGGAACAAACACCCATTGTTATGGAACAAAAACACCTGTTGTTCTGGAACAAACACCCATTGTTATGGAACAAACACCCATTGTTATTGAACAAACACCTGTTGTTCTGGAACAAACACCCATTGTTATGGAACAAACACCCGTTGTTCTGGGACAAACACCTGTTGTTCTGGGACAAACACCTGTTGTTCTAGGACAAGCACCTGTTGTTCTGTAACGTCCCAAACAATGGGCTCCACTTCCCAGAGGGAGAGCAGGAGCTGCCCTGGGGTTGCTGCTGTGCCATCAGGTCCCAGTATCCAAGTGCTGCTTCCAGGGCAGGTAAAAGAACCCAACAGAGCACCAGCAGCAAAGGAGGGGGGTTCACAGGGCAGTTCCTGGCACAGCCTGTGTAGGTTCGAATTTTTATGAATAGTAGTTGTTTGGGGAAATTTGTGATTGTGAAATCTTTCTTATTTTCTCTAAGTTTTTTTATAGTTGTGTTTATGGGTTATGTTAGGTTATTGGGTATTGTTTTAAAGATGAATTGTTTAAAGGCAAAGGCTTTTATTATTTATCTCTAAAATTATTTTTATTTTTGGGAATAGAGTTTTTTCTTTTTTGCGAGTATAGGCTCTTTATTATTATTATTTTCTTTCTTTCTTTCTTTCTTTCTCTCTTTCTTTCTTTCTTTCTTTCTTTCTTTCTTTCTTTCTTTCTTTCTTTCTCTGTTTAAATTTCTTATAGGATTATAGCTATTTTAATATTTGCTTGTTTTAGTATGGAGGCTTTTGTTTGATGTTTACCATCTGAACATTTTTATTTTCTTATATTTTTATGTGTTATAGAGAAAATAGTTTTTCTCTATATCTTTATAAGAGGATTTTAGTCTAAAATGAAAGGTATCTCTTTATTCTTCTTATTTGGGACTTGACTTCTTTTTCATTGACTTTGTTGTTTTTAAGTTGTTCTTCTATATTGCTTGTATTTTTTAGTTGGTTTTTTTTTGTTGTTTTTTTGTTTTTTTTGTTTTTTTTTTGTTTTTTTTTTTTTTTTAATTGAGGCAGGCTTGAAGCACTGAAAAGAGTTAATATTTTGTTCCGGGCTTGTGGATGGTTACTTGACTCTGGTCGGGTTGAGTTGTTTGTGCTGGGAGTTGTGGCTGGGGGTGTTGCAGTGTGTTTTCCTAAGTTTTGTTAGCATGCCTACTGTTTATTTGTGATTTTATGATCCCTTTATATTGTCCTCCCCCTACCTTTTGGAGTGGCGCAGGTTCCCCATTTTGTATCCAATGTTCTAAAAACAGACTTGCACCCTCATTGTTACTCAGTTTTGTTAGGTGTCAGTCCTTCTGTTTGTTACCCCACCACTCCCTCCTAGGCTCCAAACTCCTCCCCTCCCCAGTTGTTAATCCCTCCTATCCCTGCCCTTTTCCCCAGAACCTTCCTTGCTCCTCCTCCCATTAGATGTCAATCCTTCCCCCAACCGGCCCTCTCCTCCAGAAATTTCCCCGTCAATATTGTATCCTTTAGAACCCTATTGGTTTAGTCAAGTTATTCCTCTCCCTGCTGTCCCTCCATTGGTTCAAGCATAAAATACCCTTCCTCAGACCCCTCCCCAACCATACCACTATTGGTTTGTTGCCCTAAACCCCTCCTCCCAAGACATGTCATAAAAAAACCTCTGTAAACAACGAGTCTGGGTCTTGGATGTCTTGGAATCTTGGATTTGGGGAGCCTGCCATGAAATAAAGCTACCCCAGTTCCACCCCAAGACCRGTGTTGCTGTTTCTTTGTTCCCGCACTGGGCCATTGCTGGGATCTGCAGAGTTTGTGAGGGATCCGTCACACCCCTGTTGTCGCCAGGCTGGGTCACCTTAACCTCAGCACACCACGACATGGGGGGGCTGATGGTTCCTCTTTCCCCCTGCCCATGGTTGTGGGTGAATTTTCCCAGTGGTGGAACTTTGGCTGCGCTGCTCCAGCCTTGCCTGGGCTCTGCAGCACTCCCCCCTTTCTGTTCAGAAGGTGATGGGGACCTGGCAGGAGCCCCAGGAAGGGGGGTGAGGCAGAGTGAAACTTTTCCAGAGTAGAAATCCATTTTGATTTAGGTGAAATGTTCATCTTTGAGTTAAGTCTGTAGCTTGCTGTTTAATCTGACTGCCTGTTCTCGCAAAAAAGCTATGCTCTAAGAGGCTGCTTCAGCCGAAGGACAGAGATAAGGTGGGGGGGGCCTTGAACTCTGAAACAGATGGAGAAACTGCTATGGAAAGCAGGGTCAGAATGACCCAGGAATTCTTTCTGATAAAGAAGAATTAGCGGCAAATGTGTTGTTATAAGTGAGATTCAGTTTGCATTGAGTTAAGGTTGAGTTGGTTATTGTAACCTTGGGAAGGGGAGTTATTGTTTAAAGGGAGTTAGTCAATGTTCTTTGCAAGTTCTAAAGGGTCCAGCGTATAGCGGGGGGATGGTCCAAAGGGGCAGAATAACATCCAGAAACAGAGTCAGTGCAATAAAACCAGCGCCGCAGCAGGAGATTGGATGAAGACCAAACCAATCATTTGATGCCCAGAGGAAATGATTGGTCAGGAATGAACGACAATAAAGAACAATAGGAACACCAGAAACAAGCCAATCACGGCATGGATCCAAAACCACCAATCCTGGACCCGAAGGGGGGTTATAAAAATGGGAGTTCAGTTGAGTTTGGGGTTCTTCTGAGTGACTCGCTTCCTGGAGAACCCAGCGTGTATGTGGGGTAGACACACTGTTATTTTTTTTTTGACTTGTTGCGTGGGGGTCTGAGCCAATCTCAGGCCCTCCCTCTCCTGTAGCTCTTTTTAAATAAATGAGAGCCTTTTTCTCTGAAGAAAGTCTGGCCTCGTTTTTCCATAACAAACCTATTGTGATATTGCATGCATATGTGTTTGAGAGGGAGATAAAAAAGGATCTGGAGTTCCCYGAGGTATGCATGTCATTTTAGGGGAARGATTTCCACATGCGCCCAGRGCTGTAATAAACATACTGGCTTTACAACTTACACAAAAGCTGTGGAGTTTGTTTGCTTCTGCAAATCAGGGGCCCAAGCCCTGGTACCCTTCTGCCCATGGGAAAAGAAAGGGGAAGTTCTTGGGTTTTGTGAAAAATGCCAATCACTCGTTTTCAAATTTTAAAGTTTTAATAGTAATAAAATGGTTATAAAAATAGTAATAAAAATTAGAGCAATAAGGATTTGGACAATCAGAATTAGGACAATAAAGGACAACAAAAAGCAAAGAAATACAGATGCTTTCCTAGGGCAATTAAGCCCTGAAAGCATACACACTAACAAAGGATTAACCATTAAAAGCAATAGCCTGWTGSATATTCATATATCTCATACATGATGCTTAAATTCTTTTCGAACAAAGAGTGTTTTCTGGTTATTGTCAACTTCCCCTTATTCCTGCTGGCTCCTCAAAGAGGAGATGGGAAAAGTTGGTCTCTTCCGATAAGGAAGCAATAATTCTTCTCTTGGAGAATTATGTGTCTTGTTGCTGTTTTCTCTGCACGAATAATTTCTTGATTATCTCATCCCTTTCTTGAGCTACATAAAAAAGTATCTTACATTGCATAGTTTCTATTTTAACATTATGTTCTAACYTAAAACTATATTTACCACACTACTTAAAAATACAGTACTACTAATTAATACAACATAACACATATAGTATCTGCAAAGAGCCAATCATTTAATACATACTTTTCACAGGTTTATTTTGTCTTTAATGTGTGTTTTTTTCACAGAGGCGTGTGCAGCTTTTTTTGTGGCTGGGAGCTTTGCATCACTTTCATGGATGCCTCTCATGCAAAACTACCACAGGCTGCCCAGAGCAGCTGGGGCTGCCCCTGGATCCCTCCCTGGCAGTGTCCAAGGCCAGGCTGGACGGGGCTTGGAGCAGCCTGGGACAGTGGSAGGTGTCCCTGCCATGGCAGGGGTGGCAGTGGCTGGGTTTAAGGTCCCAACCCACGATTCCCTGATTCACATCAGACCAAACARTCAAGCCCAAAGTGTTTTTCTTTTCATGATAAATGATTATGATTCATGCTAACAATTGTGACTATACRGATATTTTAGAAAATATRTGTTAAAAAGTAATAGAGAAAAAGGATATGTAATTAGTGTCACAAAACAGATGTTTTCAGATGTTCATGAAAAAATACGATGTAGGATGTAGCTTGAGATAAGTAAAATCCCGGAATAGGCCTRGGGATAATTAGAGAATCGGCCTTGAAATTGACAAAATTGAAATTATTCCAGGTATCTATGAAATAATAAGGCTTATTTTTGGAATATGATGCTGACTTCTATAACACAAGACTTGGGGTACATGTGCAACCTGTGGGGTTGTTCAAAGGACAGTGATGATGAGGAGAAGCCTTCATCAGATGAGACCACCAAAAGCCAGAAGACCCCTTAGAAACAAGTGGAGCATGCATTGTGCAGCAGAGTGATGTAGATTTCAATAATTGAAAATAGGAGGAGATTTACAGAGAAATATTGWTGKATATGTATCAGCATACAGTATATGAGTTGTGTTTGGATTCCTGTGCCTTTTGTACATGAAGCAGGGTGGGAAGCCCTCCCCGTACCCTGATTGTACCCCAGTCGGTTTTGCTTATGCRTTATCCAAAGCACTGCCAAATTTCTTTTTGTAACTGCTTGATTATATTTGATTGTATTATTTTATATAAAATTTCTGCTCAATTAAAATTGCTGCTAAATTTTTAATCTTGTGGTTTATTAAATTAGATATATAGGGACCTCCTTCATAACATTTTCTTTTTCCTCAAATTCCTGAAGCCAGGTGGGTCACATCCCATTTTTTCTGTTTTCCCTTCCATGCAGGATCTGGAGCTGTTTCTCTTCCACATCGCTGCAGAAAAAGTCAAGTGCACAGGAGCTGAGCCTTCACAACGTGGGGAGATGTTTATCAGAAATGTCACAAAGCTGGTTGTGGTTTGATGGGAGGGAGCAGCTCATCGCTGAGCCACGACTCAAGGCAGCTGCAGGGGATTCACAACAAGTTGTTCAGCCAATGTGGAATCAGCCCCGATAAGAAACACTGAGTGACTGGAGCAGGATTTCTCTGTGTAAATTGAAATCAGGGCTGTGTAAAGCTGAATTAAACTTTTGTCACGAAGCTGCAGAGCTGTCACTTGTATTCTTCCAGGATAAATTGGCAGCATCTACTGAGAACAGCCTTGGAACAGTGCTTTGACTGCAGTAGCTGCTTTTAGAGTAACAGCAAAAGGAGATGATCTGTTCTTCAAAATCCTAAAATGGTACTAATTTACAGCACAAGAGAATGAACTGCACCATGCTCTGCTTAGGGAACTGCTCCACAAAAATGAATTTCTACTATAAAGCTGCTTTATTTTTATAATTGCCCCTCTGGAGAAATTTTGTTAATTGTTCCTCTCTCTTCCCCTGTCTTTAATTCCAGTGTTCCCTCTCCTGCCCAGGGGAATCAAGCCAAAGGGTTTTCATCTCAAGTTTGGAAAGCTGGTCAGCTTTCATTAGGGCCTCAGTCACTTTTAATCAGCTCTTCCCAAAAAACAATTGAAAATAATTACCTGAGCTTCTCCTGGGCTTTGGGGTCAGCAGAAAGGTGATCAACAGAAGACAGACCAAAGGACACTGCTTCTGTCAAAGCCTGGACACTTCCCAAGGTCTGAGCCAAGGAAATAACACCAAGTTTCATAATCCCTGTCTGTGCCCATTGAAAACGCACACAAAAACTCTTGCAAGGTTTATTTGTGATTTCCAAGTGTCCTTCATGCTGCTGCTCCCTCTGGCTTTGTCCTGGCTCTTAGAATCACAGAATCCTGGGATCATTAAGTTTGGAAAATATCTCTAAGGTCATRGAGTCTAGCTATCAACATCACCACTGACTCATATCCCCAAGTGCCCCATCCATAGGTTTTCTGAACACTTCCAGGGATGGGGGTTCCACCCCAGCCCTGGGCATTCCAATGTTTTGCAYCCTCTTCCATGAAGAAATTGTCCCAGTGCCCACCCTGAGCTGCCCTGGCCCAGCCTGAGGCCGTTCCCTCTGCTCCTGTCCCTGTTCCCTGGAGCACAGCCCGACCCCCCCGGCTGTGCCCTCCTGGCAGGAGCTGTGCAGAGCCACAAGGGCCCCTGAGCCTCCTTTGCTCCAGGCTGAGCCCCTTCCCAGCTCCCTCCTTCCTTTGCTCCAGGCTGAGCCCCTTCCCAGCTCCCTCCTTCCTTTGCTCCAGGCTGAGCCCCTTCCCAGCTCCCTCAGCCCCTCCTGGGGCTCCAGACCCTTCCCCATTTCTCTAACCCATACTAAAGTGGCTCAGACCTGCCCAGAGACATCAGCTGATTTTACATCTCCCTGGCACACCTTGCATCAATTCCCCCAGTCAGGGCTGAGGTGTTGGAACTGAAAAGTGAGGCTGTGCTGACAATTCCTCAGGGAAGGCAGCACAGGAGAGAGCAGAGAGGAGAGCTCCACAAGCAGCAGAACAAGCCCTGTTTCTCAGGGCAGTGGGGAAATTGGAGCACTGCAGCACTGAAAGGCTCTGAAAGCTCCAGCTCCAGCAGATGGGATGAGCTGATCCAACAGCTCCCAACAGCAGCCTCTTCTTCCCCTTGCTTCCAGACTGCTCCTCCCTCCCTTGCCAGAAACCAGRCCCAAATCTGAGCAGATCCACCCCACCAGGTCACCCCCAGTCCTGACCCAGCTGAACTGACCCATGGGACCCTCACTGGGCACCCCCAGAACTGGCCCCAGGGAAGGATGAACATCCCATTCCACAGGAATGAGCCCTGATCTCAGCTCAGGTGCTCCTGAAATGGCTCCTCCTGGGCCAGGGGCTGCAGGGACAGGTGGGACAAGGCCCTGAAAGGACACCAGCAGCCAGATCACCTGTGGAAGCCATGAGTCCACTGCCCAACAGCTGCAATTGCAGTACTCAAAAATTATTTTTATCCTTATGGAGAATGGGAGACCAAATCAAAGAATCCAAGAATGACTGAGGATGGAAGATCCCTCCAAGGCCATCGAGCCCACCCTGTGCCTGACCCCCACCTTGTCCCCAGCCCAGAGCTCTGAGTGCCACGTCCAGACTCCAGGGATGGGCATTCCACCTCTCCCTGGGCAGCCCCTGCCAAGGCCTGACCACCCCTTCCATGGYGAAATTCCTCCTTAGAAGAAATGAAYCAGATCCAGGGCGTATTTGACAGTWSCATGGTGTTATTTGTCTATGAGGAACAGAATGGTAAAACTCCTCTGAAATACTCTTCACAAATGGGGTCCTGTGGGAAAGGTCAAATTTAGACTGGGCTTGAGTTTCCCAAAGCTCTTCCCCTCATCACTGCACAGCCCTGAATCCCCAGGGGAAATTTGTTCACTGAATTCCTCACACAACAGAATCTCCATCTCCTCTTGTGTTTCTGCCTCTTCTCCACGAAATGCTGCAGTGAAGGAAAGCCCCTCAGAGGCTCTGGGCCAGTGCAGGCCCAGGGACATGGGATACCTGGGGACATTCATTCCCTGTGAGCCAGAAGTGCCACCAGCAGGGGACAGGCCCAGGTGCCCCTCACTGTCCCTTGSAGCCAGGCACCCTCACACACAGAAAACACAGATCCAACTTCAGCAACTAAACTCCAGATCAAAAGAACCACAACTGTGGATGTGCTTTGCTTATTATCAGCTCTCTCTGATTGCCTGAAGGTCTTTCCTAACGTTGTCTTTAATTACTTTAATGAGAGAGAAAATGATCTGAGGAGTGTCAGCTCAATGGGGCAAGGTCCTGATGGAAATGCTAGGTCTGGGATCATTAGTTCAGCAGTTAATAGTACATTATCTGAAGTTATTGGAGCTAAATGTAAACAGCTCCTGGAGCTCGACTGATGTCAGGAGTGAAGCTGGGGAAAGAAATTAGGAGAGGCTTTGAAGTGAGCTCGTGTTGGTTCTGCTCCCACCTTCTGCAGAGGCGGCTCTTTGTTGGTCCAGAGCAGAAACAAATGTTTGTAGAGAGAAAAGAAAAGGAAATTGAATCCACCACAGGCTTGTCTTCACCAAAACCCTCTGACAATTCCTTACAATGAACTTCTTGAAGTGACTGAGTTTATCTAAAGCAAATTAAGATAAAGCAAATCAAGGCCACTTCAGCCCTTCAGGGAAGTCTGATGCTAATCTGCTCCTTTAGCAGTCCTGAGCCTCTGCTCCAGCTCAAGGAAGGGAGATGGAGCAATTTAGCTTCATTTGCAATGAAAAGGGATTAAATTGCATTTACTACCTCATCTCTGCTGCAGGTGAGTGCAGCCCACAGCCACCAGCTCAGCTGACAGACAATTAATTTGAGGCAAAGGTAATGTGATTCTGATTCTGGGCCAGGAGTATTTGCTACAAGGATGTAATCTGGTTAAATTAATCCCATTTAATTTTTCATTTGCTTTGGTGGGGCCMGCACTGTAAGAACAGCCCATCCTCATGTTCTCTTTGTGAGGATCAAAATTGCTGCTTGCTTCAGCTTGMAATTAGAAAGAGAACTGCATGAAAACTGGGGAAACCAAGGATTTTATTTCCCTAAGAAACTTCTTTCATAAATTTTGCTGTGATGTCCTGTGCATAAGCTAAGCACTGCACGTATCAAAGGTAACCAAAGCCATCCTTGGAGATTCCAGCTCATCAGACATGCAGATTCCTATTGCAGGCTTCAGTTTGCTTTAGGAATAATTCTTGGGTTTTGTACAAGTGCTTTGAACAACTTTGCTGGTTTGTGGCAGGTTGCATCTTTTGAATGACCCTGGAGTCCCCATCCATTGCAAAAGCCCCATAGAGAGCAGTCCCAAATCCACCAGAAATGCCTGAGGAGCTWGGCAGGGCACTCAGGGCAGTGAGGGGAGCAAAGGCTCTGCTGCAGGCAGATGAGTGAATTAGACACCTCAGGGGCTGCAGCTGTCCTGCTTTGTTCCAAACCAGGGAAGTTTGGTCTTGGGAGACAGGTGAGAAGRTGTGGCTGCCCCTGGATCCCTGGAAGTGCCCAAGGCCAGCTTGGAGAGCCTGGGACAGTGGAAGGTGTCCCTGCCCATGGCCTGGGCAAGGTGTTGATAGAGACACGGGGTCATGGAAACACTGAATGGTTTGGGTTGGGAGGGACCTTAAACCCACCCAGTGCAACCCCTGCCGTGGCAGGGACACCTCCCACTGTCCCAGGCTGCTCCAGCCCCAGTGTCCAGCCTGGCCTTGGGCACTGCCAGGGATCCAGGAGCAGCCCCAGCTGCTCTGGGCACTCTGTGCCAGGGCCTGCCCACCCTGCCAGGGAACAATTCCTCATTCCCAATATCCCATCCATCCCTGCCCTCTGGCAGTGGGAGCCATTCCCTGGGTCCTGTCACTATTCCTGGATCCCCCTGTGCTGATGATGGGAATGCTTTGTGTACAAATCCTTTCCTGATCCAGGTGAAGGGAAGAAGACACAGAACACAGCACCACCTCAAAGGCTTTCCCTCCCCTGGCACTTCCTGGGGGAGGAGGAAYAGTGGAAATAGGGAACATGCAACTCTGCAGATTTTCAGATACAAATTGAATTTATTGAAGGAGCTCAAAACCTTCCCAGCCCGTCCCTTTTAAASCCTGTTTGCCTGGGGTAAGACAAACGTCCTGTTAACCACAGACAGCACAAACTGCAACCCTGTGATCTGAGCCATGACCCTGATTAAACAGCCAGGAAAATCCTGGGAGACCTCCAGAGGCAGCATCAAATTCTTTGCCTTGGGGTGAAGGAGAAGGAAACGAGGCACAGATCTGTGCAGCCTCAGAAAGGATGAGGCATTTCCAGCACTCAGGCAGAGCATGTGCAGTGACAGGAGGGAGGAGTGTAATTACCAGGGCACCCAATTTCTCTGCTCCAGGCAGGAGCTGATCAACAGATGGTTTGCAAAGAGCTCCCATTGCTCCTCGTGGTTCACARGGCATAATTAGCCAAGGAAATGTGAGCTGTGACAGGAGTCTCACAGTCCCAGCAGCCCCAGACACAGCCAGTGACATTTCCTGATGCTGCAAACCTGAGTGCAAGAGAAAACTGCTCTGGAATGTGGAGTGGCACCAGGCTGGGGACCCAGCTGCTCATTGCTGCCTGGGTGCTCAAAAAAACCACATCAAATGAGGAATGTGTTGAACACATCCACTCAAAAGAGATTTTCTTCACCTGTGGCAAGACAGGAGTTTGTGAGGTGAGAACTCCAGGGAGAGCTGTACTGGGGATCTCAGAAAAACCCTGGGGTTTACAAGACCAGGGAGAATGAAGGAATTTGGAATTCCTCCCTGMSAGGGTGGGCAGGCCCTGGCACAGGGTGCCCAGAGCTGCTGGAGCTGCTCCTGGATCCCTGGCAGTGTCCCAGGCCAGGCTGGATGGGGTTGGAGCAGCCTGTGTTTACCCCTGGAATTCCTGCATATTCCAGCAGCCCTCTCTGCAGACTGGCACAGGCATTCCAGAGGTGCTTTGTGGTGGGTGTTTCACTGCCTCTTTCCTTTCAGAATCTGTTCCAGGAACAAAAATCTTTCTAGAAAGCCCAGGGAAGGATTTATGGCCCAGCAGTGCTGAGCAGCCTCAGTTTGTCTTGACTTCRGTTTCAATTCCTGGGCTTCCCAGACATCTGCAGACTTTCCCCTCTCAAGCCACTCTGCAAACTGACCAGAAACCAGGCTTCCATTTGGGCAGGAAATGCCAGTCCTGTAAGCCCTGCTTTGATCTCAAACCCAGCCTTTTTCTTCCTTCCTGGTGGAGTCATCATACCACTTGCTTTGGGTGATGCTGGCACTTCTCTGCTCAGCACATTGATTCCATCCCAGCCATGGGATCAGACAAGAGACAGGATTACTCAACCACATCTCTATTGATGAGTTCTCCTGAACAGCTTTTATTTCAACAAAATGGAGCTTCTAAAGAAAAGCCCCACTATTGAGAGTTTTCCTTCTGGCTTCTCCATCCTCACCTGAAGCGGGGCCAGCTCTGGGTTTGATCTGCATTTGAACCCCTTTGAGGGGAAGGAGCTGCTCCAGTTTCCCCTCCCTGTGTCTTGGATCACCCATGCCCATGGTTCCCTTGCCATTAATCAGCTCCACTGCGCAGAGCTCTGGCAGGAATGCTGAGGCTGTACCTGCCTGGGCTCCTGAGGGCACTTCAGGGCAAGCAGAGCATCCTTGACAGAAGTTATTCTGTCTTTTTGCCTCAGGCATTGTCTGGCTCCAGCAGTAACTGCAGGTTGTGCCGTTTCATTACTGAAGAGCTTTTGCTGCACCATATTCAGGACATGAACTGTGGGGATTTCTCATCTCAGGAGTTTAATTACCTCTTTGATTAAAGCAAATGTTGTCTCAAGTGGAGAGAGGGAGGTCAGGGTTGGAATGATCTCCTCATACCCAGATTAGAAGCTCCTGTATCTGTTATTGGCTACTAATGAGGAATTTCAGATTCACCAGCTTCAAAGTAATCTCCAAAATGCAGCTGAACAGTTCCAGAATGGAGATTTGACTTTGTTGCTCTGCATTTTGCACCATGCCCCTTTTTCATCTCCCTTTTGAGCTGTCTGATACTGTCTGTGCTCCTTGTGCTCTGGAAACTGCATCAGAGCTTTGGGAGCTGCTGTTGGATGATGAATGTGATTAAACCAGCCGGAGGAGCTGGTTTCTCTCTGCTTGGTCTTGGACTTGGCTCAGCTTCCTTGTAAAGGWTTACAAAGAGCTCCCCAGGTCAGGGGAAACAGCTTGATGCCATTATTTATTTATTGTCCCACCATCCCAGCCCTGCCACATTCCCCACAACACCAAACCCACCCCACCCCCCAGAGCGAAGGGGCAGGGGGATAAAATTCCCTAAGAAATGTTGCAACAAAAAAAAGGGGGGGGAAGAAACATCAGAGATTCCTTGGAGGTAGAAAATTTCAGTATAAACCTCTGGTATGGTGAGCCAGAAAAAGGCTGGACACTGGGAAGCCAGGCCTTAGTCCATGACTTGGTGTGTCCAAAGCTGAAGTGCTGGAAGTGCTTCAGCCCTGGAGACAGAAATCCTGGAGGATTCCTGAGCTCCCACCTCAGTGCAAACTCATGCTGAGCTCTAATGCACTGCCAGAGCTCCCTACAACTGAAAAATCAGTGAGGAAATGTTCAGCAACAAAATTTGCCCCATGGTTCTCATCTTTAAAATTCTTGAACCAGGTCCTTCAGAGCTCTAAAATTTCGTGGTGAGAATTCAACCCTGAGTGCTTGAGGCTGGGAATCCAATAACTGAAGGTACTTACAACATGCCTAAAAGTAGGAATTTACTAACTAAAGTCTCCTTTGGATCATAACTCTGAAGTTTGGTTGCCATGAAGATCAAATTGTTCAATAAGAGACATCCTGGAGAGTGGGGGTTTCTTTTTCTGAAGTTCCGTTGAGTATTTAATGGACCAGAATTTCCCTTCACAACTACCTAGATTTCCTCCTGTCCCCACTCCATTGCAGCAGGATTTCACCTCTCTCAGCTCCTCTCACGAGTAAAACACTCATTCCATGACCTTTCAGGAGGAATTCAGCTCTTCCAAGGGACATTTTCTCCTCTACCCAGCCCCTCCCTTGTGAGGGCCCCTCTCCTGCCAGGCTGATTTCCTGAGCAGAAAAACACAGCTGAAAAAGGCACCTCAGCCCAGCCTTTGGAACGTCCTCCAGGAGAATCCTTCCAGCCTTAAAGCCCCTGCACATCTTCATGGCACCAAGTATGCAATCAGAAAATGGAATCTCGGACTGGTTTGGGTGGGAAGGGACCTTAAACCCACCCAGTGCCACGCCTGCCATGGTGGAGACACCTCCCACTGTCCCAGGCTGCTCCAACCCGGTCCAGCCTGGCCTTGGGCACTGCCAGGGATCCAGGGGCAGCCCCAGCTGCTCTGGGCACCCTGTGCCAGNTTACAAAGAGCTCCCCAGGTCAGGGGAAACAGCTGCTCTGGGCACCCTGTGGTAGTTTTGCCCACCCTCCCAGGGAACAATTCCCAATTCCCAATATCCCATCCATCCCTGCCCTCTGGCACTGGGAGCCATTCCCTGGGTCCTGTCCCTCCATCCCTTGTCCCCAGTCCCTCTCCAGCTCTCCTGGAGCCCCTTCYGGCCCTGGCAGGGCTCTGAGCTCTCCCTGGAGCTTCTCCTCCCCAGGTGAGCACCCCCAGCTCTCCCAGCCTGGCTCAGAGGGGCTCCAGCCCTGGAGCAGCTCRGTGYCTCCTCTGGACCCATCCCAGCAGCTCCWGGTCCTGCCTGTGCTCAGGGTCCCAGCCCTGGAGTGAGCTCTGCTGCTGAGGTCCCAAGGGGCCACAGGGGGACAATCCTCTCCCTCAATCTGCTCCCACTCCCTTTGGGTGCAGCCCAGGGTGTTTGGCCTCCTGCACTGGCAGTTCACGATGGTGGCTTATGTCCCTTCCCCTTCTCCCTTTATTCTGTCTGTGTGGGTGGGACAGGGACAGGGATGGGGACAGGGACAGGGACAGGGACAGGGACAGGGACATCCTGCCTGGCCCAAGGGGACAAACAGGAGCCGAATACTGCCTGAACAAAGTGAAACAGGTTGTGACAATGCCAGAGCTCCAAACCCAGCCTGAATTCTCCAGACTGCATTTCRTGCATCCTCCCTTGCAGCCCCTGCTCCTCCTGGCAGGGCAGTTCCCACAGGACCCTGCAGGGTGTCACCAGGGTACCACAGCTGCCACCTCCAGGCCACACTGGCTCCAAACAGGTCCCAGTTGCCACCAGAGCTGCAGACAGATAAAGGACTCTGGGCTGTCACCACAGAAGCTGCTCTGGGTTCAGCTGAGGTGGGGTAGGAGCTTCCCAGCTCTGCCATCAGCTGGCACCACTGATCAGATCCTTGCTGTCTAACCTGGTTCTGTCAGAACAGCTTTAAAAAATTCAACAAACAAAACCCTACCATTAGCAATGTTTTAAGCTAATCCAGATCATTTTGATAGAACTGGGCTAGGGAGCAATTCCAGCTGTCACAGCAGGAGCAGGGCTGGCCCCTGGCCAGGGACACAGCTGTGGGCAGGTGGAGCAGGACACAGAGCTGAAACTTTTCCTTGAGGAGCTGGGGTGGCCTGGCAGGACAGGGCTGGGTGCCCAGGTGGCTGCAGAGCTGCTCCACAGGCAGGGCCACACAGGCTGGGCCTGAACTGGGTGCAGAACAGGCCAGAGCTGAAAGCACTGCAGGTGCAGCCTGCCTTGTGCCCCAAGCCTGTGCCAGCCAGGAGCCCCAGKTGTGCCAGGGCCGGGCAGGCTGAGGGCTGAGCGTGGTGGGAAGGGCACTGAACTGTAGGGGATATTTGTGCCGCCAACAAAGGGGAGATATGATGAGGAGGACTCCATCTTATCAGAAGGCTAATTAACGACTTRATTATACTATATTATTCTATACTATATTACACTATGTTACATTACATCTAAACTGAACCTGGCAAGCACTCAACTCTGCACACAATCTCGTGGCTGTCAGTGACAGTCCTGACACACACACACACACACACACCTGGCCCTGACAGGCCAAGGAAACAAAACACCATCACTGTGGGTAAACAATCTCAATATTGCATTCTACTGTGGCACAAACACAGGCACAGCAAATGAGATAAGAATATTCTTGGGAAGAATTGTGCCTTTCTTTTCTCTGTGAAGAGAAATGTGGGGCTACACACCTGGCCCTGATAGGCCAAGGAAACAAACCACCATCACTTTGGGTAAACAAAACCCCATCACTTTGGGCAAACAATCTCCCYTTYCATTCTACTTTGGCACAAACACAGGCACAGCAAATGATATKAGAATTGTTTTTTCTTTCTCTGAGGTTCAGAGAATGTGAAACRCAGAAATTTTCTTGGGAAGAATTGTGCCTTGCTTTTCTCTGTGAAGAGAAATGTGGTGACACTGAACTGTGCCACCATCACTGCTGAACACTGCCCTGGTGTGACATTATCAGGGTGACAGCAGCATTCTGGTGATGATTCACCCTGGGCTCATGGGGCTGGATAATTCAGTGTCTCACTGATACCACGCAGGAGTTCAGGCAGAGCAGCAAACGCTGCCTCAGACTCAGCTCTCAGCCCTGCTCAGGAGCCTGCAGCTGGGTGATCACAGAATCATGGAATCAGGAAATTGTTAAGACTGGAAAAGACCTTTAAGATCATCAAGCCAAACCATCAAGCTGATGTGATGTTCCTTGAGRAGCCCAGCTGTTGCCACCACTGTGATAATAAAGTGTTCAGCTGCAGTGAGAGGAATCCTTGACCCAATTCAGTATATCCTAAGTCTAGGTAGGAGTAAATGAGTGAGGACACAATTCCCTGTGCAGGTGAGGCCCTGGAACACAGAAACTTTAAGGAGCATGGATTTCTGGTTGTGCATGAATTAGAAGTGGGGACAAATCTTCTTTGTAGGTGCCAATCTCACCTCAGCTGTGGGCACTTCCAGTCAGTAGAAAGTCAAAGCAGTGCACAACCATCCACAAATCCCCCAGGGACTTCTGACTAACAACAGCCCTCCCTTCTGACCAGCTGCTGGACACCTCTGCTCCACCAGCTGTGCTCACAGCAGTGACCTCGCCATGGCACTGCTGGACTTGGATAAATTCATTTTGGCTCTGCCTTGGGCATGGCTGGGCCTCTGTCCCACAGATGGGAATTCTGTGCTCCTGCAGCAGCTCCTCCAGCTGCTGCYCTATTGGAATAACTACCAATATAACCTGATGGGACGTACCTGGGCTTGTCTGGCCCTTGCTGCTTGACRAAAAGGCGGCAGCTGTGGTGATTTCACCTCAGAGACACCTTTGGCTAGCTGGATGCTGCAGTTGGGTGCTTGGAGGCAAGTCCAGGAATGCAGGAGCTCAGGTTTACCTCTGTCAGAGAAGCTTTAAGGRGATGGTGAAGGAAAGGAGTCGGTTCTGATGGAGGGTTTGGATCCAGAYCTTTATCCTGGCCCACAGGCCTCTGAATGCAGCAKCAGCTCCAACAGAACTCCCTGASCCCGTGGTTGCTGCTCCTTTGAACCCCGGGGAGAGGGGCAGGGAAGGGGWAGGGAGCAGGGAGCCCAATGCCCTCCAGTGGTAGAGGGCATCCTTTGGATCTGCCAATCACTGATGCCCTTCTGGAATTCCAGGATTGACAGACAACATTCAGCAGGGGTCAGGTTGTGTAAAGGAGAGGTGGCTGACACACCTGGGGWAGAAATCTTCAGGGAGAAACCCGGGGTATCTGAGGCAAACCATSACATCACACTGCAACACTCCACCAGCCCCAGTTTAGCCCAGTTGGCCCCACCAGTGGTCAGAGCTTTTGGGTGGATTAGCAGCAGATCTGTGCAGCTGCCTGAGGGTAACAGAGGTGGCTCCAGAGCTCTGGACCTTAAAAGCTCCCTCAGAGCTTCAGACAGAGCAGGCTGGGGGAGCTCTCTCCAGGCTTCCTCCCACATTTCCGTGCAAACAGGTTTGTTTATTCTTTGTAAACACAGACAAATCCAGCAAAAATTGGCCTTCTTGACTCGAGGAAGTAATTTGGTGTTGCAGCAATTGTCAGACACGGTGGCACCATCTGCCACGCTCACATGACTGCAATTTGCCAGACACTGCATCACCTCCCTGTTTCCAATTATCCTTTTCCTCTGAACAAAGCRTGTCTTTAACACAATGCTGCTACATCCGAGGGAAAGGAGGAATAATAATCACTGTTTACCATTATCCAGCWATACATTATTCATGCTTCCCTCTCTTAGCAAAATCTTCCTTAATATCAAGTGGTACATACTGGGGGGAATGGCAGAGCCTCTGGGACTCCAGATGACTTTGCACTGCTGTCGTTACCACAGGCTCTCAGATTAATCAGGATATTCATTATGGACCAATTGCACTGCAAGGACTTCTTGGGGAGCAGGTGCAGTTTCACCTGGAGTGGGAGCACAGCACCAGGGGCAGCTCCTGTGGCAGTGGCACAGGGACCTGGCCCCAGTGCCAGGGACCCTGATAACCCAGTGTGAAAAATGCATATTTTATGATTGGCTTTTCACAAATATTATAATGAATATTAAATATGTTATGTTAGAAAATTATGCTGTATTAATTTTCTTAAGTAGTGTGTTAAATATAGTTTTAGGTTATAACAGAATGTTAAAATAGAAWCTGTGCTATGTAAGATACTTTCTTTAAAGAAAGGACTCACACTGAGATAGCAGCCACAGGACACCTAAATCTTTCAGAGAAAGAGAATTTATTGCCCCATTAATAGAAGAAACAAACTTCTTCCAGCCTCGTTCAACCATGAAGATGCCATTAAGATTAAGAGGAAGAAGTTGACACTGACCAGACAGAATCCTGTATTTGAATGGAATTTATGCATCATGTAAGAGGTGTATGAATATGCAACAGGCTATTGGTTTTAAGGGTTAATCCTCTGTTAACGTGGGTCCTTTTTTGGGCTTATTTTGCCCAGAAAAAGGTACCCAGACTGTCCATAACTCTTTGTTTTTATTGTCTTGTATTGTCCTAATCCAAATTGTCCAAAATTATTATTACTCTAATTATATTGCTATTTTTATAASCATTTTATTACTATTAAACTTTTAAAATTTTAAAGACAAGTGATTGGCGTTTTTCACACCCAGGCAGGGCCACAGCAGTGCCAGGGCGTGCTGAGGGCTGGCACACTCCAGGGCTGGCCATGATGATCCCCCTCTGGAAGCCCAGGGCAGGTCAGAGCCCACATTACAATGTCAGGGTTTCTCAAGGATCACACACACTCCAGGCACAGCTCCAGCTGCTGGGATGGGATGGTCCAACTGCCAGCTCACAGCCTGGAGGCCCCCAAGCAGCCCTGGAACAGCTCTGCGCCAACAACAGCAAAGAAGTCACAGGCAGGTGCCAAAAACCAAACCAAAGCAGGCAGGGAGCTGGGCAGAAGAGTCCTCCAGCCAAGTCAGGCTGTTGTAGCCATGAAAAAGACATCCAACAGAACTTATGTGGGATCACTCACACAGAGACACAATGCTGGGGCCATAAAATGTCTTGGCTAGAAACGAAAGACTCACTGAATTGAGATGAAAYCCAGAAACTTTCAGGCTGAAAGAAGACCAAGATGTTCATAAATATATTAATAAAAAACTGAAAAGATGGCTTTTGCCCAGAGAGGTTGTGGACTCCACATCCCCGGCAGTGCCCAAGGCCAGGCTGGATGGGACATGGAGCAGCCTGGGACAGTGGAAGGTGTCCCTGGCATGGCAGGGGTGGCTCTGGATGGGCTTTAAGGTCCCTTCCCAGGAAACCACTCCATGATTGTCAGCAGGGACCAAGGGAAGTGGTGCATTCCAGGCTGTGTGATGTCTCCAGCTAAGGACAGCTTTCCCAGCTGAGACATTTCAGTGCCATTCCCTGAGGAGCCAGAGGGATTTCTACTGTTCCCAGCTGGCAGGAATTGTGTGGGAAGGGCGGTGGAGGACACAGGGCTCTGCCARGGCCCTCACACCTTCACCTGCCACGCTCCAGTGACTCCTCCATTAAATCTTAAAGGGCTTCTGCATTAAACAGAAGGGCAAGGACTTAAAGTTTAACAACTGTGACCTTTCACAGCCAAACAAATTCCCCAGCCAAAGGAAACTTCCAGTACCTCCTCCATCCTAGGAACTCTCCAGGCTTCCTTAGTCCTTGGAATGGGTCCCAGGGCAGGTTTTCCTCCGAGTTTATTCTTGCAAATAGCGAAGGTAGCTGTTTGCAATGACCAAAATCCAATGTCTTTACCAATTTCTGGAACAGATGCTTTAACAAACATCTTCAGCCAGAGCGACCCAATCCCAGGGACAAGGCTGGGATTGCTCCCAACATTCATATCACAGATCTAAATCTAAGAAAAATAGAAACACAAGGAAGGGCAGATTGGTCCTGCCTCTCCTACCAAGCCCTGCTCAGCTGATTCTGAAGTGAGTAAAGAGGAAGAATTGCCTTTGGTTCAGAGCAAAGCTGGCACATCCTAAAGGGTCTTCCTTAGCTGGATGTGCTGGGGGTAAAGCAAAATTCCACACAGTGGAAATAAGGTCTGCACCCTCCTGGGCCAATTCTGTCTCTGTTTCATCACCAGAAAATTTCTGATCTTACAATGAAACCGGTAAAAACTTGGGCCCTTGAAAGCTTCTGTAAATTCAAAAGGAAAACTGTAACTTCTGCTGAAATTATTCCATTGGGAATTTCTGCCAAAAAATAACACAAGGAGAGAGAGAGAGCCAGAGAGGGCTCTGTGCTTTAAACATTCAGCTGTTCCTAATCCCCATGCCTATAGACTGCTCTGGAAACCTCAATCTTGGTTCAAATTCCACCTTGTAAACACACAATTTATTGAAGCTTTATTAAATGCAATCTACTCTTCATTCTCAGATTTGCAAACCTATTACAAGTTGCAAATGATCTTTTATTGATTTTTCCCTTTATAGACTTGTTACTTTGTTTACCTGGGAGCTAAAGGCCTGCTGGACAGAAGGCTCATTTACTGCAAGTTGGATGAAAATAAGTCCAGCAGTAGCTGCTTAATTGTTTTGAATTATTATTGTTAATTGGGATTGTGTCTTTGATTTGCTGAAAGGCAGTTATTTAATTGCACTGCACCTAATTAGCAGCAGCTTTGATTACTGGGAGCTTCYAGTAGCACAAACCTGTAGCAAACAGAGCCTTCCTTGAGTGAATGTTTTGCCAAACATCACTGGAAGAGACAGAGGTGATGTTGGTGTTGGGGAAAACAGAAGGGCAAACAAGGGATGGAGAAGGACAGGGAATTCCTCCCAAGCAGGAGCACCTGAGTCTGAAAGGAGAAAAGGGTGGGGAGCTCAAGTTCAGTCCTTTAGGTCACAGAATCATCACCGTTTATAGAAACAGGTCGACCCCCYTGGCAGGGAGGAATGATAAGGAGGACTCCATCTTATCAGAAGGCTAATTAATTACTTTATTATACTATATTATTCTATACTATATGTCCTTGTTCAGGGCAAATTTTGGAGAGAACCCCCAAAGGGTCTCCTCTAGGAAAGCAGATTCATTTGGCCCCTCCCCCAGCCYGTCCAAGAGKAAAGAGCTCCTTGGAAAGAAGTGGAAAAAACCTGTTTCCTAAACAATCCAACCTAAACAATATTAAACAATAAAGCCCCTTGTTGCTCCAAAAGAGATGACAAACTGAGAAAGTCCCCTCCCTGGGTTGCAGCTCAGCTCCCTCAGTCTCTGATCAGTCCCTCAGTGCTGGAAATGTCACGGGCCAGGCCCYGCCTAGTGGGCCACAGCTGCTAGCTGCCGGTGCTCCCCTGGCTGTTCAGTCCAGAGCAGGTTTCAAGAGGTCCAAAGAAAAGGGAAAAAAGAAAAAAAAACCCACAGTCCAGGGAACATCCTTGCCTCAGCCAGCTAAAACCAACTAAAAGCAAAGGAGAGCTCTGTCCTGCTGTCTGTTCATCCACAGACAACACAGTCCAGGAGCAGGAATGTGGAGGGSTGAGTGCAGCGTCTCAAACAAACTGCATGCTMCTTCTCTCCCCCCTTCACTCTCTGCAACAAGGCTTAAAGGTGCAAAACTTATTATTCAGCATAAACAGAACAAGATGATTTGGGATAAAAGCGTCATATAGTCAACCCAGGACACTATATTACACTGTATTACATCTAAACTGAACGTGCCAAGCACTCAACTCTGCACACACTGCACAAAATCTCGTGACTGTCAGTGACAGTCCTGACACACACACACACACCTGGCCCTGACAGGCCAAGGAAACAAAACACCATCACTGTGGGTAAACAATCTCCATATTGCATTCTYCTTTGGCACAAACACAGGCACAGCAAATGATAAGAATTGTTTTTCCTTTCTCTGAGGTTCACAGAATGTGAAACCCAGAAATATTCTTGGGAAGAATTGTGCCTTGCTTTTCTCTGTGAAGAGAAATGTGGCGACAGCCYTTGGAAGAGACCTTCAAGTTCAGCCAGTGCCACTATCAGTGGGGCAGCACCATAACCCCAATAAACCCCATTCCCAAGGCCATATCCAGACTCCTGGGGGAAGCTCCAGACAGCCTTTTTCCCTGCAGCATGAGCTGCTATCATTCACCAGTTGGCAGAGCTGTGCTCAAACCTCATCTCAGATAATTRTGAGGGAAGGAAGCCACTGACAAAAAGGCCAAATGTGTCACAGGGAATGTCCTCAGGGTCGCATTATTTGGAAGGGAAGTTGCCTGGCTCCTATCACTGAAGAATCTCTTCTGGGAAGGAAAACATCATTACTGCAGTATTGAATTGCACAGAGAGATTTACGATCTAATTTAAAGATGCGGGGATTTATTTGTTAATTGTAATAAACAGCAAGTTCATTACACTCCAGCCTCCAAAGCAGCAGTGTCTCCTAGACAGGGAATAAAATACTGATTTAATTCACTTTCAGGGCAGAAGTTCATCAGGGGGGTGCCAAGAACTGAGCACAAAACCACCACCTCCCCTCTGCCAGAAAATGTCTTTTAATGGGAACAAACACATGGGGAAGGAGGCTCTTCCTTTGGAAGGCCCACCTAGTTCCTGGGAGCACCACACAAAGGGTTCTAAGATTTTGTTTGATTTCTAATGATGTTACTCTGATTTATTGGCCAGTAAATTAAACTCAGTTCCCCAAGCTGGGTCTGTTTTGCTCAAGGCAGGAGCTGTTGGCTGATCTGTCCTTGTCCTTATCCCAACCCAGAACCTTTCATCCCATTTCCTCTGCCCGGTCCAGTTGGGAAGGGCAGGGACAGAGCAGCTTTGGGAGCACCTGGAATCCAGCCACAGCCAATCCACCAAGGCCTGAGCACTCCAAGGGAATTTTTGAGCGTGAATAGGACCAAAAGTTGTGAGGAAATGAGTTCACATTTCCCTACATGCTATTCCTCCATGGCTTTTCCAGAGCAATATCATGCTGAGAAGCCTTTCCAGGGACTTGGCTGCTTTGTTGTGGTAACACCCTGATCTTTCTAAGCACTTAAACCATTTAAATGACATTTCTCTTTTSTTTTGTATTTATTTATATTTATGCATATATATTTCAGTCCTTCCTTGGAAAGGAGACTTAGCCTTGAAATTTAAATCCTTTCATTTTATTCCTTTGGATGTTGCCTGTTACCAGTCTGTTTTCCTGTGACCAGGAATATTCATTGGGAAATGGCATTGGCCTCTTCCTCCAGTGTGAATGGAAAGCTTTAGGAGCTGGTTCATTCAGGAGATCCTCTCCTTCAGCATCTGATGCTTGGCAATGATTCATTATTAAGGGGATGTGTCCATGTCAGGGGCTTTTGCTGTTGACTTGTGCAATTTGCTGATTTTATCTGCAAACACCAATTTAATATCTCCTCTGATCCAGGGGCTGGGCTCCACATGACACTCTGGTGAAAATCAAGGAAGTGTTTAAAGGAATTCAGTGGAAAAAAAGAGAGAAAAAAAAAAAGATTCAAATCAGATGTTGAAAAAAAAYGAAACCTGTCCCAAAAGCACAAATGCTGCTTGGCAGAATGAACTCAGTTCTACAGGGAAAGAATTTTATCTCTCCCATATTTTTCTGGCCTTCTTTGCAGTTTTTGGTCCTCTGGAGTACAGGACTGAGTGGTGACAAGTGAGTCTCTGACTTGATTTCAGGCCACCATTTCTGACTGTTTTTCCACTGGGAAAACCTGGAGAAACATCAGTGAGAGGAATTTACATCTGACAGCCTTGGATGCTTTTCAGCCTTCACAGAGACATGGACTCTGCCAGGCTCYGGGCTCTTTTCCTCCCCATTCCCTCTTTTTCCTGGCTCCAGTCTTTGCCATAGAGCTGGCACCACTCCCAGCACAATGAACCAGATCAGCTCATGGCATAACAACAAGAGACCATGGAATTACAGAATCCCAGAGTGGTTTGGGTTGGGAGGGACTTCAAGAACCCACCCCTGCCATGGCAGGGACACCTTCCACTCTCCCAGGTTGCTCCAAGCCCTGTCCAACCTGGCTGTGGATATTTCAAGGGATCCAGGGGCAGCCACAACCTGTGCCAGTGTCCCCCCACCTCAATGGGAGAAGTGGGGGCAGGAGCTTTCCTTTCTTTGCATAAAGGGTGTTGTGGCATTGTGAGGGTCCCCAGGARGAGGTGAGAGATGAGAATTGACTCCAAGTTCTCAGAAGGCTGATTTATTATTTTATTATATTATATTAAAAGAAATTATATTCTAAAACTATACTAAAGAAAGAGAGAGGATACATCAGAAAGCTAGAAAAGAATGAATAATAAAAACCCCTGACAGACCAGAGAGTCTGACACAGCTGGACTGGGATTAGTCATTAAGTAAAAACAATTCACATGCTGAGTAAATAATTCTCTAAATCACATTCCAGAGGAGCAAAACATGGAGAAGCTGAAGCTTCCCAGCTTCCCATGAGAAGAAATCCTAGAGAAAGGATTTTTCATAAAATATTACGGTGACAGAAGGGACAGGGGTTTGTTTCTTCCTCCCTTCCTTACTCACATGGACTTCACCTCTGCCCTGAGCTGGAACAGTCCCCAGGCACTGTGAGTGCAATTGCTCCCACTCTTACCACTCAATACCACTCAGGTTCTGCAGCTTAGAAAGTGTTGTCCCTGAAAAGGAAAACCTCATACTGCATCTCCTCCAAAAATAGCCTAGCTTTCTTAAGGAATTAAGGCAAAAAAACCTGTTTTCTTTAGGAGGCAGAACTGCTGTCCTCCTTTGCAGTATCCTTATTTGCTTCCAAAATGCTTCAAAACTTCCAAATATTTTTATTCTATTTTCAGTAGAATGCTATTTTTTAATTAGCATGATTTCCCTGTAAGAACAGGTTCTCACTGCTGAATATGGAGGGTGGATCCACCATCTGGACAACAGACTCTGGATCCACAGAAAACAGAAGCAGAGCAATCTGATGTCATTGCTCTTCAAAGCATCAGAATTCTTCTTCACAATTTTACAACTTGGGGAGCTTTCAAATTGGACAGAGGGAGGTTTGATGTTGAAAATTCCCTGTTCTGCAGCCCAGCACGGGGTTTTCAACAGGCCTGGAGGACCATGGAAAACACACAGGCAGAGCTTTGCTTTAAAGGCAGAGTTGGGTTCTGCAGGGATTCGCAGGAGGGTGCTCAGGGCTCTGATGGAGCAGCAACAGCTTCTCTGGACACCTTGTGCCAGGGCCTCCTRACCCTCTGAGGGAAGAATTTCTTCACAATATCACATCAAACTCTGCCCTCTGACAGTGAGAACCCATTGTCCCTTGTCCTGTCACTACCACTTTTTTAGCAGCCTCCCTGGAAGGCCACTGTGAGTTCTCCCAAAGCCTCCATTCTCCCTGCTATGTTCTAYTAGATCWATTAATTATAACTATATTAGATAGATATTCTTTATCCCCCTCAGGGGCAGATCAATGCTATGAGATGGAGCATGAAGGTGCTGAGCTATTCCACATTCTGCAGCCCAGACAGAATGGAAAAGCAGATCCTGCTGTTCCCCTTTGTTTTGGCCTCTGGCAGCACCTGCCTGGACTCTGGGGTTAAACCTGCCCAGCTCTGTCACAGCTCAGCACAGGATGTTTGTGAAGCAGGGGAAAGGCAGGAGGCAGAAGAATAAATTCAAAGGGAGGAGGTTGCAGGAGCTGCTGGACTGAAAATCATCCCTGGCAGTGCCCAAGGCCAGGCTGGACAGGGCTTGGAGCACCCTGGGACAGTGGAAGGTGTCCCTGCCATGGCAGGGGTGGCACTGGGTGGGCTTTAATGTCTCTCCAACCCAAACCATTCCATGATTCCCTAAGTCCATGGTTCCAGCTGTCCCAGGTTTTCTAGCTGAGTATCACTGCCAAAAAGTCCTGAATCCTCAACCATGTCAGATGAAAAAGAGGATATTAAGATAGTCACCACTTTAATTGAAAATAGAGATTAAGTGGAAGTGCCTGAGAAGGTACTGCCAGTCCATAATCAACTCACCTCTTTTTAACCCAAATCCCAGGTGGACAGCTCAGATTCACAACTCAACAGAGTCAATCATAAAGTTGTTTCATTAAAAAAGCACAAATACAAAAAGTATCTACAGAGAAAAGATTTTCAGTTCTGCCTTTGGATCGAGAATGTTTTAAATAAAGCCTGGGGGAAACAAACCGGTGGATTTGCTTAGTGAGGTTGGAGAGAAGAAAAAAGGGTCCACAAAAAAAAAAAACAAATTAGAAAACAACTAATATTCTCTAAAGCACTTTTCCAGGCCTTTAAGTCAATCAAAAGCATGTTGGCAAATCCTGTTTCAGCCCAGGAGCTCCAAGAGCCCTTTGGTGCCACTCTGGGTGCAGCAGTTCTGGGCACACAGAAAAAGCTCCAGGCACTGCTCCGGGGCTGGGGGGGCAGCAGCAGGTGGACCACACCACGTTGTCCGTAAAATTTGGCACAACCTTTAAAATATTAACCTGCTCCAGAGATTTTCTTTACTTGCTCCACATCCTTGACTCCTTCACCATCATTTTTGAGGGGTTTGCTAAATGGGTTAAGAGGGTTAAGAACCAATTCCACATTTCCCTGCACGTGCCAACTGTGACACTCGCTGTCCCTTCTGCTCCATAAACAGAATCCCAGAGTAGATTGGGTTGGGATTAAAGCCCACCCAGTGCCACCCCTGCCATGGCAGGGACACCTTCCACTGTCCCAGGCTGCTGCCAGCCCCAGTGTCCAGCCTGGCCTTGGAGACTGCCAGGGATCCAGGGGCAGCCCCAGCTGTGCCAGGGCCTCTCACCCGCTCAGGGAACAATTCCTTCTAAATATCCCACCTAACCCTGCCTTCTGGCAGTGGGAAGCATTTCCCCTTGTCCTGTCACCCCAGACCCTTGTCCCCAGTCCCTCTCCACATTTCTTTTAGCCCCTTCAGGTCCTGGAAGGTCACAATTAAGTCACCCACAATCTCCAGGCTGAGTCCAACATCCCACAACATTTGCTGGGGTCACCTCACATGTCCAGCTGTCCAGGAAGGTCAGGATGGAGCCGTCTGCAGATGGTCCAGCAGAACAGGACCTGAGCTCACTAGTACCTGAACGCTGGGTGCAAAGGGCAGGAGCTGCTCCTCCAGCACAGGTGATTTACAGGTGGCTGAGGAGGGTGAAACCTCTCATGGTGCCAGCAAGAAAAGCTTAGGGGAGCTCCACAGCTGCTCTGTCTGTACCTCTGAGGTAACAGAGGCAAGAGCCAGTCCAGAGGAGAATTCCATGTAGAAAGGGTATTGGGATGGAGAAAATCCTTACAGAGTGTTCTGGTTTGAAAGCAAAACCAGTGAGAGACTTCAAGTCAGAATTACAATTTATTAGGAAAAGGGGAAAAAAGCCAAATACATACAATAATACAAAAGAAAAAAACCACTGACAGAGTCAGAATACAAACTGACACCCTGCTAGTTAGGGTGGTGGCAGCAGTCCAGATGAAATGGTCTTGTTGAAGTGGTGATCCTGTAGAAACCATCTGGTAGCTCTTGTCCTCTGGGAATGCAGTAGAAAGACTGCTTGTGGTGTCCCAAAACCCAGATTATATCCAGGTGGGGATGCTTAGCTCCTCCCCCCTGGGCAGAGCATCTCACAATGGGCTGAAATCATTCTGAGTCATGCAGTGAGTCCTTGATTACCAGTTGATCAGAAATGGCTCCCAGAGGGAGTTATCTCTGAGTCATGTGGCAAGACATTGATGGGCCCGTTAACAGGAGATAAGGAAAAAACGATGCCCCTCCTGGTTTCAGCAGCTCTTGAGGATGGGTGTCCTAGGGTGACGTTATGGTGCTTATCTCCATCCGTGTGTTCTGTTTATGCTGGATATCATGTTCTGTACCTTCAAGACTGGCTCTGAAGAGTGAATGTTTTCTTTTGGTTTTGCTATCAGCRGCTCCCCCACGGCTGGCGGGACACAGAGACAGGGCAGTACATGGTGCTGCTTTTGCTTTTTGCTTTGCTCTTGCTTCTGCTTTGCTCCTGCTTTGCTCTTGCTTTTTGCTTCTGCTCATTAGTTAGTTTAGCTAAGCAGCCCAAATTTTCCCTGGACTGTTTCTCCTTTCCCTTTTTTTGAGCTACTCGAACCTGCTCCGGACTGAGACCTGGGAAACACCGAGAGTTTGCACCTTGTGGCTGCAGCAGCTGCCCCAGCACAGGAGGGACTGATAACAGAGCGACCACCCCCAGAGAGACTTTCTGAATTTGTCATCTTTTTCAGAGCAGTGAAAGAGTGGTGTCATCTGGTATTGTTCCTTTTGTGTGCTGGGGGGTGCTGTGCCTGTTAAATAAACAGGTTCTTTCCACCTGTCTCCAAGGAATCCTTCCCAACCCGGTTGGGGGAAGGGGCCATGTGGGGCTTGAACCCACYACCCTGAGATTAAGCATCTCATGCTCTACCGACAGAGCTAGCCAGCTGGGAGGAGGGGCTGTGTGGGTTTGCTTTCTGGAGGGGCCCCCTTTTGGAGGTTTTCTCCCYAATTTGCCCTAAACCAGGACAATGGGAGTAGAATACATTTTTATATTGTAACCTAGGACACAGAGCCAAGCTTGCGTGCAGGAGAGAGAAAGGCATTACCTGCCTGAGTGGGCTCTTCCTAGAACTAAGGGGAAAGTCTGGAAAATTGGCTGGGTGTATAAAGTTGGCTGAGTGTATAAAATTGACTGAGTACATGACACTGTCTGAGGGCCTCAGATGGCCTTTGGGACCCTGGTGCACACACATCCCACACAAGGAGTCTGTGGTATTTCTGCAGAAGGGTTGGCAAATTACAAAGCTACTCATGATTAAAATTATTGCCAGAGCTGATGGGAGCTCTGCAGCCATGGCAGGTGCTTTATTTCTGCCTCAGAGGGCCCACAACTTAATCTGGGTCTAAAATAGACTGGCAAGGTTCAGGGAAGGACACAGGTGGAGCAGCCTTGCATCCTTTATGTGTAGGAGTGCTCAAAAAAGTAAGAGAGTGGTGGAGTATAAGAGGCATTTGAACTTAAATGTTGGGATGAGGTTGTGGCTTCCCCCTGGCAGTGTCCAAGGTCAGGTTGGATGGAGCTTGGAGCACCCTGGTCTAGTGGAAGGTGTCCCTGCCATGGCAGGGGGATGAAATGAGATGATCTTTAAGGTCCCTTCCAACCCAACCAATGGGATTCCATGATTCATTCTAAACACTTGTCATTTTGTTGAAGCACATCACAATTCCGGCCACACTTAGCAAGTCCTACCCTGTCTTTGTTTCCCTCGGTGTAAAGCAGGAGCATTTGTTGAAGTGCTGAAGGTGATGCCTGGACCAGTCCCTGGAAGCACTGCAGGGCTATCCCCAGCTGGGGTGTCTGTACAAATCACAAATGGGCTGGGACTGCTCGGGACGGCGTCTCAAGCTTTTTATTTTCCAGCATCAGTCTCATTACTTGGTTACGACAATGAGAASATGCCAGCAGGTCACGTCCCCAGCAGCAAAGAACTTAGTGTTACAACTTACTTTAAAAGTTTTTTGACCAAGTTTTTTGACACAAAGCAAAAGCATATTGACAGTAGTTCTGTCCAAGCACTATAAGCACACGTACCTTTGGTTGAAACAATGCTTGCTTATTTCAAATACAATACCTGCTTGTGAGCCTTAAAACACAATGCAGAGTGTCGCAGACATCTTTTATGAAAAATCCTTTCTTTGGGACTTTTCTTCCTGAGAAGCTGGGAGGCCTTAGGAACAAAATGTAAACGTTGATTATCTACTGCTGTGGAATGCAACAGATGGATCTTTGATTGGCCCATGTTGCCTGTTTGTAATTAATGGCCAATAAAAGCCCAGCTGGCTCAGACAGAGAGCCGAGCCACAAACCTTTGTGATCACTCTTTGCTATTCTATTCTTAGCRAGCCTTCTGATGAAACCTTTTCTTCTACTCTTTTAGTATAGTTTTAATGTAATATATACCATAAAATAATAAATCAAGCCTTCTGAAACATGGAGTCAGATCCTCATCTCTTCCCTCAATCCAAGAACCCCTGTGAACACCGTCACAGCAGAGAGCTCCATTATTAAGCTTAGAACTTCCTAACATCTTGCTAGATAAACTTTTCTGCAGCTTAAGGAGGTATTCTAGACAAGTATTAATACACAGACCATTGTTCTATTCGTCCTTGCTTTTCTACTCCTTACATAATTTTTCTGCTGACCAATCTCATGGCTGCWGCTTAGCTCCAATCACAGTTCTGCTGTCTCTGAGGCCTGCCTTTGGAGCTTTCCCCAAACCCTCTGATTTTAAGGATTCCCACACAGGGGACACTGGGGCTTGTGGCACTATTGGCAAATGAGCTGTACCTGCAGCTGAACCCTGCCAGACAGCCGAGGGAGAGGAGAGCAGATATTGCTCATTATTTGTTTAGATATTGCTCATTATTTGTTTAGATTTTGTATCTGACTAAGGCCAGCCCACAGAACTGTGCTGAGCTGTCCAAAGCCAAAACACTGCTCCAGTGGGAGCCCGTCTGCTTTGAAATCCATACCTGACACAGGAGTTGCACCAAGAGCATCAGAGACTGTCTAAAATACAGATCAGAATTAGGCCCTGGCATGGGGAATGATTCCTCCCACAGTGCCAGCAAAGCTGCCATTCCCTGCATCCATCCTGTCTCACTCAAATCTCTTTGGGAGCAGCACTTGGCTCCTACAGAGACAGACGTGTTCTTCCTTCCCTGACTTCCTGGTTTACAAAAAAGCCTCAGAGCAAGGACATTTTATTTTCATTTTTTCAAGGACTGATCACTGATCAGTCTTCAGGTCAGAGCTGATGTGTAGATACTTTGCAGATTTTCCTGTGAAACAAGGTGGAAAATGTCACTGACCATCTGTCTCTTATACACATCTACTTCAGGTCAGAGCTGATGTGTAGATACTTTGCAGATTTTCCTGTGAAACAAGGTGGAAAATGTCACTGACCATCACATCAGCTGTACCCCAGCTTCAGGAGCTGCCCTACAGAGGAGAGAGGTGGTTCAGGGAGAGGTTCCTGGGAGCAGAATTGTAACTCAGATCTTTCCCTGGGCCTCCCACAAGGGAGCTGGGGCAGGGATTCCTCAGAGCAGAATTCCATCATCACAGGAGAGCCCTGTGCTGGGATTGTCAACTGAGGTGAAAGTCTGAACATCTGAATTCAGGGTAAAAGGACTCGGAGAGTTTTCAGACAAGGTTTTCTGCCCCTCTGAGTCCCAGGGCACACAGGACACTTCCCTGGGATGGTTCTGGGCAATGGGATGGGCTCTGCATTGCTAATTTTAAAACTCTTCCCCCCATCTGTTTGCTGCTTTATCTTAAGTTATCCCTGCCTATTTTCCAGCCTTCCCCATGCTCCCAGCCCATCCTTTCAGCTCTTCACATGTTCCAGTTGTACCAGCAGCAAGCAAAGTTTAAACTTGTCCTGAAAAATCCACCAAAGTTAAGTTAATGCATAAAGAAACAACAAACCCTTCTTTTATGCCCTGTGGTTTTCTTAGAAATAAAGGATTTACTGAGGCCAGGGTCAATCAGAAAAAAAAGAAATAAAAATCCATGAGAAATGACTGCATTGCGACCATCTCCTTTTCCTGTCCCAAAATACACCAAAGGCTCTTTGAGAACATCCATGAGTCACTCACTCAGCTTTAGAAGGGACCAGAGGATACAAAACCTTGGGAAGGGGCTCTGAGCACCCCAGGCTGGTGAAAGGTGTCCCTGCAGACCAGGAGGTGTAACTGGAAAAGCTTTAAAGTCTCTTCCAACCCAAACCATTCTGGGATTGCATGAAAAAGCCATATTCCCCCTGTCACTGTCACATTTTCTGAAAAAGCCCTTCGCAGGATTTCTTCTCCTGGGAAGCTGAGAAGCCTCAGAAAAGAATGAAAACAATAATTATTTGATTGCTTCTTCTGTGTTTGCTGCTTTGGAATGTGGTCTGGAGATCGTTTACCAACTCATCAATGTTTGATTGGTTTCATGTGAATTGTTTTTAAGTAATGACCAATCACAGCCAGCTGTGTCAGACCCTGAGGAGTCAGTCACAAGTGTTTAGTAATCATTCTTGTTAAGCCTTCTGTCTGCATCCTTTTTATATATATATAATATAATATAACATAACATAACATAACATAACATAACATAACATAACATAACATAACATAACATAACATAACATAACATAACATAACATAACATAACATAACATAACATAACATAACATAACATAACATAACATAACATAATTAATATATCAGCCTTCTGATAACATGGCGTCAGATTCTAATCTCTCACCTCGTTCTGGGGACCTTCACAAACTCAACACTCCCCCATATTGCTGGAGTGGATATTTACTGACAAATATCATTCACTTTCTTAAAAGCATCCAAACAAAGGCACAGTCTGGGTGGAATCAACAGGTCTCATTATCCAGAGTTTTCAGATGAGATTTTGTTTTTTGTTTTCCAAGATAAATCATCAAAACACAAATTTACATTTCTTCCCTCCTCTCCCCACACACATAATTTTATTATACTTGTAGATTTTTGTGGACTTTGCACTGCAAGAATGGCAAACAAGAGCTCTGTGATCTCTGTGGAGAGCAGGGAATGACTCAACTCCTGTATTTCTAAAAGAGGGGCTTTGATCTGAGCACAGATCGGTTCCTTGTCTCTCTGGACCTTGGTGAGGACTGCCAGCAGAGCTCTGGATAATTACCCCAAGTTTGGTCTGTATTTTTAATTGCAGAGTCCAAATCATGTGTTCAGCTGCTCACAGACCCCTCGATCTCCACCTGGACCACTCAGGGTCACTCTCATCTTTTTTTTTTTTTTGCCCCCTGTGTCCACCACACCCTCTGCCCTCTCTGCACTGCCCTGGAAGCACCCAGGGGTTGTTTCTCCTGAGGCTCTGGACTAGGCAAGGCACTTCTGCTGCTCCCAGAACTGGTGCCCAGGAGCTGCTGGAAGAGGGGAAGAGTCCCCTCCAGCCCCTTTGTAGGATATCACAGCTGTCATGTTACAGAAAACCACAAATGTGATCCTAAAATTAGGAGCRGATGGTGGAACTTCCACAGCAGATCCATGTCGCTCACCAGCTCTGCCAGCAGCAGCTCTCTGGAGCCAAGGGGTTTAACTTGAACTTCTTTCTGAATTCAAAAGGAGGTGATAAATTCACCTCTTATTCAGGAGAGGTGGCCTTGGACACTGCCAGGGACACAGGGGCAGCCACAGCTCCTCTGGCACCCTATGCCAGGCATCACCCTCCCAGGGAACAATTCCTAATTCCCAATATCCCATCCAGCCCTGCCCCCTGGCAGTGGGAGCCATTCCCTGTCCCTCCATCCCATGGAAATCCTCTCTCTCCATGTTTCCTGTGGCTCCCTCAGGCCCTGCAAGGCCACAATGGGATCACCTCTGGTCTCCTCTCCAGCTGAACAACCCCAGCTCTCCCAGCCTGGCCCCAGCAGAGCTGCTCCATCCCTGGGATCACCCTGGAGCCTCCCTGGGCTCCACRAGCAGCTCCAGGTCCCTCCTGTGCTGGGCCAACTCTGCAGAGCAGATCCTGCCGCTGCTCTGCCCTCCCCTGTAGTAAACTCTCTGGATATAGGGAAAGCCCCCTGGAGAATTGAATTATAGGAATGAGACAGCAACTTTTAGTTCCTGACTCCTTGACCCCCGCCCTAAAGCCTATCCCTGTAATCCTATAGGCTAGGTTACTTTAACCCTTACCWTTGGTCAAGTTTGGATCCATCTAAACCCCATAAAAGGGGCATATCCTAGCCCACTCCTCAGAAGGAGAGCTGACCCGGGACCTTCGCATATCTGTCCAATAAAGCCAGCTCTGCGGAGCACCGAAGGCCTCCTTCTCCTCTCTCTCCGTCTGCTGAAGCCTCAGCCCGGGCTAACCCCTGCCTAGCAAGCAGAGCTGAAATCCTGAGAGCTTGAAATCACTATAAGAGCTGATAACTACCTTTGCTTGCTTGCGGGCAGCCTTGAGCTACGCCGGCATCTCGGGCTCCCTGTCCCCCTGGGGACAAGGCTCCCAATATTAATAAAGGCCATACCGGAGGCTTTATTAATATTTCCCTCCTCCTTCCCTGCCTTCAATTAGCACCTCATTAACACACACCAGTGATCTATTCCTGGGTTAGGTGCTCTGGCTCTGTCTTGTACTTCAGCTCAGAGGAGAAAGCAGCCAAACCATTTTTCCTTCTCTGTGGACAGACTGGTTCACCACAGCACCCTCATTTTCTTAGCAGCTTTATTTTACCTGCTTTTCACAGCAATAAATGAGCCTTTACATATTTCCTCTGCATTATTGCTGAGAATCAGAGAATCACAGAGTTTTCAAGTGTTAAAGCTTTCATCAGCAAAACTGAACCTGCAAAGGCATCACATTATCCAACGAGTCTCAACCCTTTCCTTTTTCTTTTTGATTTTGGTTTGACTTCTTATTTTTCAATTTTCTGAAAAACAAAACTTTCAGCAAAACAACCCCAACACATCTGTTTAAGTGTAAATTAATTGGCAGGACTCCTTTCAACACTCTGCAGCTCTTCATGTCTCTCTCAGCTGGTAATAAACACTCTACATCCTTTGGACCTCCAGGCTGCCTTTCATCTGAGAATCTCAAAGTGTTTAGCCAAGGGCTAATTAACCAGTTCCAGCCCAGCTCTCAGTGAGACAGGTAAATCTGAGGTTAAAGTGTCAATATTCCCAGTACAGATGAATTCCCCAGACACCTCGGGCCATTGCTGGACCCACAAGAGCTTTCCTGCTCTTTGGTTCAAGGTGGGATGTTGGACCTCACTCCAGGGAGGTGGGGGAGGGCACCTGTCTCACTCAGGTCTTGGCAGCTCTTTTAGACCTTATTTAAAATTTTCCATTAAACCAGGAACTGAGCAATTCCCGAGGAGCCTAGTGCTCCTTCTGAACAGGAACACAAAAGAGGTGGTTCTCTCAAGCCAAATAGAAAACTCCCAGCTATCTAAAAAACCTGAAAACTGATCCCAGCAGATTTCCCTGGACCTCTGCAGAGCTTCCAGCTCAGAGCTTCACACTCTTGTGGTAAATAGGTATGATTCGTGGTGACAAAATTGAAACAGTAATCAATATTGATACGGTAATTAATGTTTGGAAATAATAAAACAGTTAAAAGGTGTAATGCCAGGGAAGAAAGGGAGAGGAGGGGTTTCACCCCCCCACCCCCTTTCCTGGAGATGTTCAAGGCAGGAAAAAGCAAGAGATAACAGTTACTAAAAATTAACAGAAAGAAGGYCAAATCTGGTTGGGTCCCAGGAAAATGCCCGCTATAAGAGATTTATTGCTTTGATGCTTAAATATAATATTATATTAGTCTTGGCTTACATTATACTAGCTTGGTGCGCATGTGTGACCCAAGGGTGAATTAAAGGACATCGAGGAAGAGGAGAGGCCTTCATCAAAAACYACCCCCKAAGACTGGTGCGACCACCAAAACGAGTGATGGAGCATGCACGGTAAAGGTGGTGATGAGGGCGGAGGTAGGAGTGTGATGAATCGAAAATGGGAGGAGATGGCATTGACACATGGCTTATAAGGGGGGAATCTTCCCTTGGCAAGCTCGTACGTGAGGTGGCCGGGGTCCAGAGCCCTGCACTCCGTACCCCGCGGTTATCTTTTGCTTATGCGCTATTATTGGAACCAAATTATCCCTTATTTTAARCAAATTATACTGTCAATATTTCAAGTGTATCCAATTACATATATAAGCTATTCAATTAAAATTGCTGCTACCTTTAATATTGTTTGGTTTTTTTAAATGATGGGATAATTGGGCAAATATAACAATCTCCTGTTTTATTCCTGGGTCTTTGCACTTCCCCAGGCTATTTTACCTCTGTGCTGGGTGTAGGAACTCTGAGTACCAAAGGAAGAGAGGTCAAGGTGCTTCCTCAAATGCTGCTGCTGTGTGAGTCCCAGTAAGGCGGGGTCCATGCACCAGGGCTGACTGCAGTGGGGCCCTGTGCCAGACCCCCACTGTGACAGCTCAGCTCTTCCCCTGAGCTGCAATGACTGCACAGCACCGACCCCAGATTGTCACCCCAAATCCCCCTTGGACCATGGAAAATTAAAGATATTTCTTATTCAATATCTCAGTACAAACACTGTTGTTTCAAGTGTTGGGAAAAGAGGCACTGAAACAAGCAGGGAGCAGCTGCTCCTTTTGCATTAAAAGGGCACACCCGAGATGTTTCTCCCTCCCCACATCCTGCTCACGGCTCTTTTTGCATTTGTGGAACCCTGTGGGCACCATCCCAGCTCTGGGAGAAGTTCACATGCTTCCGTGCTTTCCCAGGGATGATCCTAAGCTTAGGGAAACAAGCTCAGGTTCATATCCAGCCCTTTTATTGTGGAAATGTTCCCTTTCCAAAGACAGGAGATGGCCCCTTGTACACAGCTGGGTACAGTTCATATTCTGCCCATGATGTTTCGCAGTCTGGAATATCCCTCAGCCAGCTCAGCTGTCCTGGACCTGCCCCCTCCTGGCTTCTGTGCAGCTTCTCTCCAGCAGAGCAAGGACACTGAAACCTCCTTGATTTAGAGAATCAACTCCCTGATTCCCTGCTCAGCCACAGCTCAGCCCCGTGTGCTGCCAGCCCTGTTCCCAGAGTGATCCCAGAGCTCAGCCCTGTTCCCAGAGTGATCCCAGAGCTCAGCCCTGTTCCCAGAGTGATCCCACAGCTCATCCCTGTTCCCAGAGTGATCCCAAAGCTCAGCCCTGCAGGAGCTGCCTGCAGTACGTGACCCCCATCCCAGCTGGAGCAGGACAGAACCATTTCTCCAGCAGCACTTCCAGGCAGCATCCCAACCCTTCACCATCATCCCTGGCTCCAGGTCGGTCACTCCACATCCTGAGCCAGCCCTGCAGCCCAGTTTGGGCTGACAAGCCTCCCCCTGCCCCCCCTCACCCCTCACAGCTCCCAGGGCCCCCTCCCTCCCCGAGCACAGCTGCTGCTGCTGTTGTTCTCCYTGGGACAGCTCCCAGGCCCTCCTTGGACACCTCCAGGGGTGAGGACTCCTCCCCTCCCTGAGCAGTTCCAATGCCTGGCCACCCTTTCCATGAAGAAATTCCTCCTGATGTCCAAAACAAACAGGAAAAATGCACAATATAAATGCTATAAAGTTAAACAATGTCAGCATGGCTGCTGCTGCTGTTGTTCTCCCTGGAACAGCTCAGGAGAGGCAGTGACAGCTCAGGGAGCCCGGCTGTCAGCTCGGAGCACCCGGCCCTGCTGACGATGCCCCAGGCTAGGAGACACTGCTGTCACTCGGCATTAGTGTCAGCCCTGCTCACAGATGCCCGAGATATTCACAGGAAATGACCCTTGGAGTCCTGGGGCACAAGGAGCTTCTCCGGTGGCTGAATGCAAAAATTACATTTGGGAAGGATGAGGCACCAATGACCTTCTCATGTGTGGGTCTCTCCCAGTACCTGCCGTGTCCCCAGGGCAGAGAGTGCAGCTCCTGTCCCACTGTCCCACTGCAGATCCTTCCCTGAAGGCTTGGTGCTGTTCAAGATTGCAATGCAAGATGTTTTCCATTACCATCTGTATGGCAGATTATCTTTTGTCAAGTGGGCAGTTTTGCCTTATCTCTCTCTTTGAGTGACCACAATCACACCTCCCTCGTGAGGGGACATCTGCTGATAACAGACTATTGAATGTCAGTACATGACTGATAAGAACTGCAGCATCCCARTGYGAGATGTGAGCCCAGAGGGAGGAGCCAAGCATTGCTACCCAGATATAATCCAGAGGTTTTTGAGACACCAGCACGGCTTCTCCACAGGATTCCCCAGAGGAACAGCAGCTGCCTCTTCTTCCACTGGCTCTTCAGAGGAAGAATACATCCTTCRCTACAGACCCCCCTGCTCCAACAGAACCACKCCWGACACTMCAGGAGGYCTGCAGCCACATTTCCAATGGGACTGCTGCCAGCACCCTGACCCACAGGGTGTCAGGTTGGGTTCTGACTCTGTCAGTGTTGTTCTAGTGTACTGCATGGTTTATTTTATCTTTTTTTTTCTTTTCCCTGTTAAAGAACTGTTATTTCCTGCTCCCATATTTGTTGCCTGAGACCCCCTTAATTTAAAATTATAGCAATTTGGAGGGGTGGAGAGGGTTTACATTCTCCATTTCAGGGGAGGCTCCTGTCTTCCTTAACAGACTCCTGTCTTTCCAAACCAATACAGTGTAATCCCCATTAATGCCTCCAGCCTGCAGGGTCTGCAGCCAGGAATGCAGGCCTGGCTTCCAGGAATTCCCGTGGTTTCAGGAATTGCTGCTGGGTTCATGCCTGATCCATGGGCTCCTGCAGTGCCCTTCACACCTGTGGACATCTGGGGTCTCACAGGGTCTGATCCATTCCTGATTTATGGGATCTCTTGCATGGCTTATATGGCTTCTGATTTTCCCAAAATCCACAGGACCTGTCTGACCTTTGACACCTTTAATTCCTCCCCAGATTCACTTGAACTTGACCCATGGGTTCAAACCCAGACAGAAACCTGTGCAGCAGCCTCATTTCCTTAGAAGACCGAGCTGGAGAACCTGAAAAGAGCCTTCCCAAGTTCAGAATTCCTATTTCAGCAGAAATTAACACCTGACAATTAATTTCTGTGATATAATACTTCATTAAACCGGAATTCTGTGAGATACCAGCTTTCTAAAAATATTCCCTGGTTTCAGAAAAGGAATTCTGGTCCAGTGTATCTTAGTTTTATTATTTCCCCATTATTTCATGAACACTCTGCTCCCTCTAGAACAGATAATGTGTTATCATATAAGAGTTAATGTAGTCTGGCTTTTAGGGGTTTTTTCACATCATTAAGTTCCTCTGCTGTTCAGCACTGATTGAAATGTCTCATCTCTTTCTAGATGAAAATGTCTGCAGCTTGCTGTAATCAAACACTTTCCAGTATAAACAGGATATTTGGACGTGGAAAATACCAGATTTTCAATCAGTACTTAGGAACTGCTGCACTTCTCTAAAGCATTAGACACTTTTTAAAGAGTTTGGTTGGATTTTCATTGATAGCACCATCTGTTGAGGTCCATTATTGACAAACAATGAAATACAAGATATTAGAGAATTGTAGAATCATTAAAGAAAAGCTCTCCAGGGTCATTGAGTCCAGCCTGTCACCAATCTCCAGCTTGTCCCCAGCCCAGAGCACTGAGTGCCACATCCACAGACACCTCCAGGGGTGAGGACTCCTCCCCTCCCTGGGCAGTTCCAATGCCTGGCCACCCTTTCCATGAAGAAATTCCTCCTGATGTCCAAAACAAACAGGAAAAATGCACAATATAAATGCTATGAAGTTAAACTATGTCAGAATGAGTTTATAGGAACAGAAACATTTCCTGCAGCTCTGGAGAGGAACTTTTCACAAGAACATGTCCTGTTAGGACACGAGTGAAGTGCCTTAAGATGAAGGAAGGCAGGGCTGGATGGGATATTGGGAATTGGGAATTGTTTCCTGTGAGGGTGGGCAGGCCCTGGCACAGGGTGCCCAGAGCAGCTGGGGCTGCTCCTGGATCCCTGGCAGTGCCCAAGGCCAGGTTGGACACTGGGGCTTGGAGCAGCCTGGGATAGTGGAAGGTGTCCCTGCCACGGCAGGGGTGGCACTGGGTGGGCTTTAAGGGCCTTTCCAACCAATACAAGTCCTGGATTCCACAAAATACAGCCCTTCACATCTTGACTGAGGAAAAGCACCTTTATCTTTTCCTGCTTCAGCAAAGATACCAACCTAATGCAGCAAATAGAGGAGAAAAATCACTGGAAATTTTTGCATAGAAAATCACTGAATCAAGAACAGAACTTTCCAGTACTCCAAAAATAAATACAATTTAAAATTTTTAAATGGAAAGTTMAGATATTTTCCATGGCTTGTTCTTTTACAGACTTGCACATTTTTCCTCCATTTCAGCACATCCTTAAGGACTTGGAAAGATGAAACTCACAAGTTTTGAAATAAAAATGCAAGCTAAAATCTGAAACATCTGGAATAAAGATTTTACTGTTCAGTATCTCAATTTCCAAGCACAGTCACTCCTCCCTTCCAAACACATTTCTAGTAAAAAGCAGAAGCTGTTCCATAAAAGAGTGAGTTTGCACTGATGAGAAGAGATTGTGGTTTATCCCTGGGAGCCAAATCAGCATCTCTGCCTGCAGTGCTGTGTCAGAACCCAGGACATCCCTCTGGCTGCCCTGGAGGACTCGAGGCCTGTCACAGACATCTCTTTGTGAAAAATCTTTCTTTAGGGTTTTTCCTTCTGAGAGACTGCGGCCTCAGAGCCAGACATAAACAATAGGTTATCTGCTGCTGTGGAATGCAACAGGTCRGTCTGGATTGGCCCAGCTTGGATGTTTGTGGTTGATGGCCAGTCTGGGATGGAACTCTCTCAGACAGAGTCCGAGAGAGCTGCCTTGTTAGGATTCTTTCTTTTCTGTTCTGTACCTAGGTTAGGTAGCAGCTTCTGGAAACCTCTTTTTTCTTTTTCTTTTTAGTATAGTTATAGTATATGTATATATCATAGAATAATTATTGAGAAGAATTCCCAATATTACCGGGTGGAACGTGCCTGGGTCTGTCTGGCCCTTGCTGCTTGGCCAGAGGCAGCAGCTGTGGTGTTTTCACCTCAGAGCTACCTTTGGCTAGCTGTATGCTGCAGCTAGGCACTTGGAACAAGTCCAGGCAGGCAGGAACTCAGACTTGACCTCTAATGGAGCAGCTTTAGGCGAGGCAAAGAGAAAAAGGAGTCGATTCGGCTAGAGGGTCTGGATCCAGATTTATTCCTGGGCACGCAGGCCTCTGAACGTTGCGACAGCTCCAACTGAATGCCGACCGCATGGTCCTGTGTCTTTTTATATTCAGGGAAAGGGGGAGGAAAGGGGTAGGTGTGCCACCAACCTGGTAGGGGCGGGAAGGCTCAGGAGACAAATGACACTTGGATGGCCCAATTGTCCCCAAGGCTGAGGAGCATCTTTTGAACTTCACCTATCAGACGACGGCCTTGCTGGAATGTTAAGATTGARGGACAGCACTTAGCAGGAGGCAGGGAGAGGAAAAGGGGGGAAGGTACTACCACACCTGGGAGGGCACCSGGACAGCCAAAACAGGAAATTGCCTCACACTGCAACAAATAATAAATCAAGCCTTCTAAATATGGAGTCAGATCTACGTCTCTTCCCTCATCCTGAAAACCCTTGTGACCACCGTCACAGAGGCCCTGGCAGGGGGCTCAGAGACCTTGGCTCAAAGACACCTGTGCCTTTGATTTTAACCCATGGAAACAATTACCAACTTTGTGCGAGGAGTTACAGGCCARGAGAGTTTGAGTAGAATGATAGTGAATTTATCACAGGGTGAAAAAGTAGAATTTTGGGGTTTTAGAATGGGGGTTCAGGAGGCAAGATGGAGGAATCTTCTTCTTCTTAGCCTCCATCTTCTGCTGTGATGGTGGCATTTTTGGATTGGTTTAGAGTAGAGACAGACTGTCTAACATAGGTGATAGGTATTGGGAAGTTATTGTAAATAAAGTACATTAGTTTTTAGTATAAAAAGATAACACTGCCCCAAGGGCAGTCAGTGTGCCACAACCCGACCTGCTGGACAGATCTCAGCAGGTCAGAAAAAGAATGTAATAGACAAGAGAAAATAAACAACCTTGAAAACCAGAGCTGAGGAATCTCGACTTTTTCAGTTGCGGGACTGGGAAAAAGACTCTAATACTTCGGGAGCCATTCCAGCAACAACAAACCCAAGAGTGCTGCAGGGCCCTGAGTCGGCTCTTCCTTCTGGGGTTCCCAGCCCTTGGTGCAGTTTGTGGTGCAGCTTTGCTGAGCTCAGAGCTCCCAGACCCTGCCAGCCTGGGGTGAAGCTCTCCTTGAATCCTTGAGGAYCTGAAGAGCAGCACCTGCTCTGCCTGTAGAGCTGGGATGGGCTTGTTCCAGTGTCTCTCTGGGTGAGGAGCTCATTATTCATGAGGAATATGGACCAGCCAGGAGCACAGTTTGCATCCCCAAGTCAGATGGAAATTCTCCATCCTTAGCTCTGCCAGTGGTGCATCTATGTGGCAGCAGCTCTCTCCACAGAGAGCAGGCACAGGCCTTCCCAGGCATTTTCCCTGAGGAAGGCTGCGAGAAGCTGTGAGAAAGCTCAGAGAAAGAATTAAAACAATTCTTATCTCCATTTGCTGCACCTGTTGCTAGGCAAATGTGGAATGTGTTACGGAGATTGGTTTACCAAAGGGTGGTGGTGTTTTGGTTGTTGACCAAAGAGGTCAAAGCTGTATCCGGCAGGTTGGAAAGGATTACAAGTTTCTTAAGAATAGAGTAATAATATAGTATAGAGGAATAAAGCAATGGTTCAACCTTCTGCATCATGGAGTCAGTGCTAATTACACCCACGGTGGGTTGACCCCTGCATCCACACACCCACTGTGTCCAGAATTGGAGCAAGAGGGGTTGGATTTTAGGAGGCTCCTCATAAAGGGAGTTGGAGCTGAACTTTGGCAGGGGCATGTCCAGGGTGGATCAGGGTGCTTAACCAAAATCTGCTCCTTGTGGAATGTGTGGTTGTGGAGCCAAACCCCCATTGAAGGTGAGGGATCAGCGGAGCAGCTCCCTGGTCCCAGAGCAAGGCCAGGAGTTATGGATCTTCTCTGGATCTTCTCTGAATTTGTGGGAATATTTGGTTGGATCCCTGGCAGTGCCCAAGGCCAGGTTGGACGGTGCTTCGAGCAGCCTGGGACAGTGGAAGGTGTCCCTGCCCATGGCAGGGGTGGCACTGGGTGGCCTTTAAGGTCCCTTCCAGGCCAAGCCATTCCATGATTCCATAAGCTCATCAATACCCAGACTGACATCATTCAACACATCAGTCTAGAGGCAAAGTGCAGAGAGACCATGGCCAAACATGCTGATATAGGTGAGAGATGAATTAATTTAGAGCTAGAAAATATAAAATAAGAAGTACCTGCTCGGTCAAAAGCTCATACTCTGACAATTTGGGTTAGTCCCAGCATTGAGGTATAATAACAGAGTTTGTGTGGACACATTTATATACATAAAATGGACATTTCAGGCTTGTCTGATTTAAGTGTCACATTCTGGGTGAGTCTGGCAATGATTTGTCTTCTCTTCCTGAAATTATTGCTTCTGGGAGACTCTTCAAAAATCAGGTGCCCCAAATTTCACAAATTGGACATTTTCTTCTTGCTAGCCTGAAGTCCCAAATTGCACTGAGTGCATGATAAACTCCAAAAAGGATTTTCAGAAATGGCTCWTGGAAGACACAGTTTTGGTGCAGAAGCAGCCAGTCTCAGCAGGAGACAAATAACAATTCCAGCTCTAATAGGTAACAGCTGGCAGGGAAACATAGTCCAAGGTCTGTCAAAACAAGTCAGACTTCAGGGCAAAAAGGACTGAACACGAGATCTGCTTTTCTGCATAATCCAAGTCACTGGCTGTGTTTGAGCCACTCTGTATCTCAGCTGGAAAATATCTTTCTGGGGGAAAGAGAGAAGTGATTGTTTTTACTAAAATATTGCTGGAGCTTGAGAATCCAACAATGCCTACTATGAATTGTTCCAGAGCTGGGTTAACCTCTGTTAAACATTTATATTTTACTTGCAATCTGAATTTGTCTGGTTTAAGTTCCTCATCTTTGGTCTCCTCACTCTGCTGGCAGGCTGAGGACTCCAGCAAATGAAACATTTGGAATCTCCAAGTCTTCCAGCCCTGGCTCCTCATCCTTCTTGCTTTGCATGGATGGGTCCAATTCCCAAGGCTTTTAACAACTCATTTTGCAAGCGGTGTTGTGGTTTGGGGTTTTTTTGGGGATTTCAGGGGGGTGAGAAGGTGCTCCCAATCCATCAGTACTCACAGTCTAACTTTTCCTTTTCGTGCTGGTCTGCTTCAGTGTAAATATTTAATGTTAATAATTTAGAAGGGCTGCATTTCATGTTCAACTCTATTTCATATAGCAAAAAAAAAATTAAATTCAAACACTGACTTCAAAAAGGAACAATCAGGCCTAGCCAGTAAAAAACATACACATTTTAACACTTTCAACCTTTCCTTGGTATCTTTTTTTCTGTGTTGTGCAGGAGGCTAATTAGACTCCTAGACTAATGAACTATGTGGTTAGACTGAACCCATATTTATTTCAAGGAACTCACTTTAGTAAAGTGAAAGTCAGCACACCAAAACATTTTCAGTCATGTTAAACTCTTTGAAATCCACACATAAAACCTACCAGAGAAGTGTTTTATGTCAAGGAAAAGATTTTTTCTTTTCCTACAAGCTTTTGACTCTTATCTTCAAATTATCTTGTGAAGTCAGAAATTTTAACTTAAGTAAATAAGATTTAAATAAATTCCCCAAAAGAACTCTGAAAATTAAAACAAACCAAAACACACACACACACACACACACACACACACACAAAAAAAAAAAAAAAAAAAAAAAAAAAAAAAAAAAGGAAGAAAATAAGAGGAGGGAAATCATGGAGGAAGATGAGACATTCACTTTGAAACAAAATAAAGTTATAGTCCATAAAATATTCCCATATTGCCAATCAGCTGCTCTGTGAACAATCAGCTGTGATTAAGGGTTTGTGTTCCATGATCTGCAGGAGGTTCCTGTAAAACTCTGCTGCTGCAGAAGCTCCAGCCCTGAATCTCCAAAGGAGGCTTGGAAAACGCATCTTCCTGAATGTCTCCAGTCTCCTCCTGATCCAAGCCAAGCCTAATTGCCTGATTATTGATTATCCCTTTGGAGTGCAGTCATCACGACATCGGCTGGATTTGCCATCTGCCTGTCTCGTTAAGAACCTGTCTATTTCCCCACAAGCTGTCTCTCCCAGGGAAAACACAGATGGTTCCCTCCCGAGCACGTCCTGGGAAGGGCTGCAAACACAGATGGCTTTGGAGAGAGCACAATGGGGAAAGAACTCTGCTTTTCCTCTCCTCTGGAACCCTGGAGATCGCTGCCTCCGATCAGCCGGGCTCTGTCCTCCCCTTGTGGCTCCGGGATGTTCATGGGCATTTCCAAACTTAGAACCATGGAATCATGGAAGGGTTTGCCTTGGAAGGGACCTTAAAGCCCATCCAGTGTCACCCCTGCTATGTCAGGAACACATTCCACTGCTCCAGGGTGCTCCCAGCCCCAGTGTCCAGCCTAGCCTTGGGCACTGCCAGGGATCCAGGGGCAGCCCCAGCTGCTCTGGGCACCCTGTGCCAGGGCCTGCCCACCCTCKCAGGAAAGGATTCCAGGCCTGGTCACCAAGAATTTGGAATTGGAGTTTCAGCTGGAATTCTCAAAGATCACATTTAAATATCCAGAGACRCCTTTGGAGCCTGGAGTTGACTTGGAAGGCCCAGGCAGAATCCAGGCTTGGCAGCTATTGCAGACCCATGAAGGGGGATTTCTTTTGTTATCCTGATTCTACCCAGAACAGCGCTGATTTCCCTGGGATCATGAGCACAGAATCGTGGAATATTCTGAGCTGGAATGGGCTGCAAAGGATCACTGAGTCCAGCTCCTGGCCTGCACAGGACTCCCCCAACAATCCCACTCTGTGCCTGAGAGTGTTCTCCAAACATTTCCCAGACTCTTGGGCTTTGGCAGGGGAGCCCAGTTTGTCAAAAAATATTTCAGTAGTAACCCAGATGTCCAAAGTAGAAACCCCAGATGTCCAAAACAGCACTGGAAAATACCCTTGAGAACTGACTCAGGTATTCCCAGCCCCAGGAAGAAAAATTCCACCCCCAGAGCTTTTGCTGCTGCTCCCCAGGTGATGTGAAGACAGGTCTTCACAGGAATTAGAGGGGAGCAATGGGCTGATGATGAGCAACTAGTAATTAGCAGAGTAATTAGAGAAGGCAGAGTGAGGAAAGAAGTGCTGGCTCTGCTCCATTAGACCCTGAACCGTGAGGATCCTGCAGCACAGCTGAGGTAAAATGGGAAGGGAAAGCAGAGTGATCCATGTGCAAAGCAGCAGGAGATGGGAACATTCCCAACAGCACCAGAGCAGAGCTTGGGCTGTGTGTGCTGCTTTGGGCCATCTCCAGCCTCCTCAGGTGCTATCTGAGGAGAGGTGAGAGATTTAAGCTTCACTAAAAACATTTCTGCTCGTATTAGTGAAGAGTTACCTCGTGCCTCCATTTTCACTCTAGGCCTGCTGCAAATATCACTGAGGAGCAATCTGTCCAGGACACTGTTTTCCCACTCTGTGGTCCCTGCAGCTTTCCCCTTTTCCAAGAGGAAAGACTTTTGAAGGTTTAGTTCCACCACAGTCCTATTGTTCAGAGCTTGGTGTTTCTGAAATGGGTGTGAGAGGGGGATTAACCTGCCTTGGAGATCCCGGAGCCCCCGGCCCTGCATGATGGAGCAGGAGGATCTGGGGTTTATCCAAAGGTCACAGAAATCCTTGTAAATGTAACAGCTCTGAAATGTGAGCTGCTGGGAGGGTGAAAGCAGGAACGGGTGGTCATTTGTTCAGCTGGGCTTGTGCTCACCAGCAGAGTGAGAGCTAAAGGCCTAGGCCTAGAGGGATTTCTCTATAACTACAGCAGGATAGGGAAGGAAGATTTCCTAAAATTGAGAATCATTGTTATAATGGAGTTATTTCCAAAGTGGGCACCAAACCCATGTACAAGATGGTGCTYTTTCCATAGAACTCCTAAAAATTCCCAGCTGAACACCAGGTCATTCTCRTCCCAGATAAAACTTCCACCCTGAGTGCATTATTCACTCAGCTGATTTAAGCCATACCACTAAATTTAAGTTTGTTTTTTCCTTCAAATTTAAAGAAATACACCCTTGGATGCACTTCTGGGAGATCTGTCTGGTTCTTACTCTACCAGAAGCGAGAGGAATGATGGAGCTCATGACCATAATTTATTGCTGTTGCTGTCCCAGGAGGGCTTAGAGCCCTTCTCTGAACATGGGCAGTTTGGATCCCATGTTGGAGCCAGCTGGATCTCTCCCCTGGCCAATGGAGAAGAGGGAGATCAGGATTTCAGCACTTTGTAACTCATTTCTCAGAGGCCTCAGGCCTTGGAATCCCAAATCATTTATCAAAGCTCATGCAGAGACTTTGCACAGACACACACTACAAGTAAATCACCAGAACTATCAGTGCTTCAGTCTCCACACACTGCTGTCCTTTCAAAAACCCTTCCCACTCCTCAGTTATCCAGCTTGCCCAGCTGGTATTTTCCTCTGGTACTTGTGTTTGTAGAGGAAAATGAAGTTGTCAGACTTCAAATGTTCTTTCATCGTCTGAGCAGATTTGCCAGAGCAGCTGTGCTGTTTGGAGGCCTCTCCTAAAGCTTTAACATAATTGCCTTTTGGAATGGCAATTCCCTGAGCCCCACAGTGGCTCTCCCATGGGATTGCCCAGGTGTTGGGAAGGATGAAAGTTTGACAAGAAAGTCTCACAGATATCWGTGCTTAGCAGAAAGATTTTTGAATGTAGAATCTGAAGAAGGAATAGAGATGGAAGCAAATTTTGATATAGGAGAAAAGAATTTCTGAGCCAGTCTTACTGGATAACCAAGGAGCCAAAGYGTGTGTTAGTTAGAAGGGGTTTTCATGGCTTACAGCAAAGGATAAACCCACCCCAAACAAGATGTTTTTACCAAGCAGGAAGATAGCACAGGCAAACAAGTCAGCAAAGTTGCAAGTAGAAAAAAGGTCTCTGAATTTTCCACTGCAAGAAAACTGAATAACAACTTCTAGCTTAAACTGTAATGTACTAACTTTTAGTGATTGGAGAACAGTAACATGAATGTGGTAATTACAGTAGTTATGATAGGCTATAGATAAAAGCTAATGTATAGATTGGTTCTACTGTATGAAGATGCTCAGCAAAGTATAGAATGCCTTGTAACCTAAACTAAGGGTCTCCAGGCCTGCCWGCAGCTGGAGCTGACAGCTGTAGGCACAGCTCTGTCACCCACAGAGACCCTGGACTGCTGTAACTGCTTGGATGGAATAAACTGCATTTTGTACACAATAAATTGCAGTTTGTATACAATAAACTGCATTTTGTACACAATGAACTGCYTTTTGAAGAGCCGCCTGGAGTCCTGCATCCCTCCTTACAGCTCTTACACCCAGGTGTGGGCAGGAATTAGGGAAGCACAATACCCTGAAGTACCAATGATACCTGGGGACAGGTTTGCCCCAGGAAAGCTCTGCACTAGGATTGGTCCCTCACTCCCCCCTCCACACACACTGAATTCTCTCTAACAATCCAGCCATCCCTGGCAGCTCCCTGGAACAGCCACGGGCCAGATGGGTGCTACAGCCTGAGCTCAAACTGCTCCTGAGGCACCTCCTGCAGCTGCTGGCCTTCAAAACTGCCTTTACTGCTCTTGCTGTGGGATGGTGCACTCTGGATTAGCCTTGAACCTGGCCTATTGGGCCAGTTAGCCTTCAGAAAGACGTGTGGAGTCATTGCRGCCCTCTTCAATCACTGCTGAGCACTTTAAATATGCAGGAGATCAGCTCAGCCTTTGAGCTGTGTTTGAGAAAATGGAGTGGAAAATGTCCATGAGGCAATTTGCCTGTGAAACAGCCACGGTTCCTCGGGCAAGAGAATCCAAGGATCCTGAATCCTGGGAGACACAGGGGGAGAATGTGGCCCCAGAGCTTCTGGGAGTTTCTGCAGCTGCGAGACTGCGCAGAGCTGGGGTGAGAGGAGCCTGTTTTCCTGCAGAGCCCTGTGTGTCCCGGGCACAGCTCCATGGCAGGCTACAGGGGCCCACCCAGGCTCCTTTCCATTTGTTTACTGTAATTTTGTACCAGTTATGGTGTGTAACATTTTTTTCTGGGATTTTCCAGGTGTTCACATTCAGTTTGGAAGCTTCACATCCACAGAGCTCCTGCCCAGAGTTTGCTCCTGCTTTCTCCAGCCAGCCTGCTGCCAGTRCTTAAAGGTTTCACCTTAAAGCTGTCCCACATTCTGCAGCACCGAGTGTCCAGCAGGACTGCCCAGCTCAATGGGAACAGAAAAACCAGCACACTGAAATATTCAAACACCTCTGATCTGAACACATCTCAGGTGCCCTATGGTGTCCTGGCCACTACACCAGACTGATAAATTAAAAATATTAGAAAGTAGTGATATGGGAAACATATATGTATATGAAAATTCAGAGTTTTAGAAGCATATAATGTACTTAGGCATGTGGAGGGAAACAGAAATTTGTATAGCTTGTTTAGTAAATTTGCAAAAGTACAGAACACAGTTTGTAACAGGAATGTAACTTGCTAGGTAGAGACAACTTGTAACAGAACACATAAGAATTTAATTGCCAAGTAAAGGCCATAAAGATAAGAAAACTCAGTAAAGCAAGACACAGGTACTGTTGAATAAAGCAGAACCTTTTGCTTAAGGAGCCAGCAAGAAGCAGGCTCCTGATTTTGGCCAGGACAAACTGGCCTGAGAGAAAGCCAAACCTCCACTGCACCTGCCCAGAAGAAAGGGTCAATGAACATTGAGGAAGATGATGTTCCTTCATCAAAGACCCACCACCACCAGCAGGCATGGCGCCACTGTAAGAGCCTGAACGGGAGATGTGTGACTCTAGGTGGCTCTTCAAAGAGCAGTTTATTGTATCCAAAATGTAGTTTATTGTATACAAACGGCAGTTTATTGTGTACAAAATGCAGTTTATTCCATCCAAGCAGTTACAGCAGTCCAGGGTCTCTGTGGGTGACAGAGCTGTGCCTACAGCTGTCAYCTCCAGCTGCAGGCAGGCCTGGAGACCCTTAGTTTAGGTCACAATGCATTCTATACTTTTCTTTGCTGAGCATCTTCATACAGTAGAACCAATCTATACCTTAACTTTTATCTATAGCCTCTCATAACTACCATAATTACCATATTCATGTTACTGTTCTCCAATCACTAAAAGTTAGTACATTACAGTTTAAGCTAGAAGTTGTTWTTCAGTTTTCTTGCAGTGGAAAATTCYGAGACCTTTTTTCTACTTACTTGTTTGCCTGTGCTATCTTCCTGCTTGGTAAAAACATCTTCTTGTTTGAGGTGGGTTTATCCTTTGCTGTAAGCCATGAAAACCCCTTCTAACTAACACACCCTTTGGCTCCTTGGTTATCCAGTAAGACTGGCTCAGCAATTTTTTCTTCTCTATCAAAACTTGCTTCCATCTCTATTCCTTCTTCAGATTCTACATTCAAAAATCTTTCTGCTAAGCACTGATATCTGTGAGACTTTCTTGTCAAACTTTCARCCTTCCCAACACACCACCAAAGATTCTGGGAAGGAAATGGGTGGGCAGGGAGGTGTGGGCTTGGGGGATCAATGTGTACTTAAACCTGAAGCCTGTCTCACCAGGTACACGTGGCTCTGGTGGAAATATCCCCCATGCATCCCAGCTGGAATAAAACACACCTGCTTTACAATCTTTAATTGTAATGCCCTTATTCCACAAATGAGTGGGCCTGGCCAAAGTTCATTACAATTCTCACTAGCTCTGTGGGAGAGCTGTAGGACAAGGCACAAAGCCACAGTAGGCTTCAAACACCTGTGTTCCCACAGAACCCCTCACCTCCTTCGGGCCAGCAGCTCCACAGAGCTGCAGATGGGCTCCTGCTCAGGGCCTTGGGCACTCCCTGGAGGATCCCAGCACTCAAACAGACCCAGCTCTTGCAGTGAGTACTGGGAACTGTCCCTTGTGAAGCTGGAGGGAAATGAGAATCACATTTTTCAGGAGAGGTTATTTGGTGGCAGGGAAGTGCTACTGAGCAACAGCAAATGTCCACACGGTGATGCCAATTAGCTGAAAAATCCTCATGTAAGGATGACAGGAACACCTCCCAGGAGCCAGGCAATGTTGAGGATCCCTTTTAGCCTGTTGCAGTTTTACAGTGGCTGAAAAAGCATTTTTAGCCTTTGAGAGGCTTTTTACAGCTCCAAGACCAGACCCAGCCTGGAGCTCCACTTTCACTCAGCAACAAGAGGGTTCACAAAGGGTTAATAAACTGCCCAGGAGGAGAAACACCAGCACACAGGGATGGTCAGCTTGGAYAGCTCTGGGAGACCTTAGAGCCTCTTTCAGTGCCTAAATGGGCTCCAAGAGAGCTGAAGAGGGGCTTCTTTGGGCAAGGGATGGAGGGACAGGATAAGGGGGAGTTGCAGGGTGGAGAAAGTCTCAGGCTCCTCCAAGAGAACAGGCTGGAGTTMGTCACTGCCTCCTGCAGCTGGGATAGGAAAGGCTGAAGCTGGTGGCAGGAGTTCTGAATTCCCAGGGAACACAAAAGAGTCCCTTCCAAGAGCTGCAAGCAGTGCTGGCCACTCCTGGGAGTGCAGCCCCCAGGTATTTGCCCACACTGAGGTCAGCCAGAAGCCAGAGCTTTGGCCCTTTCCATTCAGTCTGACGTGGGTGCAGCTCCAGGGAGTCCCTGCACAGCCTGGAAAAGCCACCCGGCTTTTGGGGCACACACAGGTTTCCTCTGACATGAATGTGCTGCTTTGGGCTGACACTTCTGGCGTAGATTTGTAGAGGGCGAAATCCAAACTCTTCTGCCTTGTGCTGCTCCAGCAGCTGCAGAGGAAACCAGAGGCCAAATTCTCCGTGGCTTGCAGCATGCTGGGCTCAAGGGGGATAATCCATTCCTGGGGATCAGCTGTGAGGCTGTGAGACCAGAAGAGCCTTGGGAAGCAGGGAATGGCTGGGGACAGGCTGTAATGGCAGAGATCCTCTCTGGCACAACTGCCCCACCAGACTCAGTGTGTGGTACTTGCCAGCTTCAATATAAAGTGTCCCCAAGGGCCATGAGCTGAGCTGGCAGCAGTGGGGTGTTGGCAGAAGAGCCCCATCCCTGCTGGGAGTTCTGCTGGCATCAGCAGGTTGGAGTTTTAATTGTTTTAACATTCCTTAGCTGATGGAGTCACACCAGCCAAATTCAGAATCACAGTGAGGTATCCAATCCTCTCCTCCCTGCACACACAGCTCTGGAATCGTGGAATATCCTGAGCTGGGAGGGACCCCCAGGARCATCCAGTCCCACCCCAGGCCCTGCCCAGAGCCCCCAGCAATCCCARCCTGGGCATCCCTGGCAGTGCTGTCCAAACCCTCCTGGAGCTCTGGGACCATTCCCTGGGCAGTGCCAGCACCTCTGGGGGAAGAACCTTTCCCTGAGCTCCAGCCTAACCAGGAAAATCCAGGAAATTCGCCCAGGAATGGTACAATAGAGGCCTGTTTTGCAGAAGAGCTGAAGACCAAATCTGGGTCAGATCGGAGTGCTGTTCCCCCACACTCACTCGAGGTTGAAGGAAAGACCTGCAATGAAGGAATTTGTAGGGGGGGGGGGGGGGGGAACAAAGAAAAGGATGCTTTCAGTTCTTTTAAAGCCCCAAGAACAGTTTCTTTGAGTACATTTTGTAGCACCTCAGCCATTCCTATTTAAACAAAGAGAGGCAGAAAAACTCTTGTAACCTGAGCCAGCTCCATCAGCTGGTTTGTGTTCCATGGCAAGCTGGAAAAAAAGACTCAACAATGCACTCTTTGAAGGTTTTTTTTTCTGTGTGCTGTGCTAACAAAAAAAAAAGAAAATAAGGCATAACACAAGAGCAAGAGCCCAGGTGTTTTGTTTTACTTTACTGAGAAGGGAAGAGGGGAGCAGCTTGGGAATGCAATTAAATCCAGCAGCAAAAAGCTGAAAATCATCATTTGTGAAAAGAATGGGAAACAGTGAGTGTGGGTCTATATTTATGGAAAATTTCCTTCTTCTTTTGCAGCATTTGCATAAAGCTCAAGGCACGGAGGGAATAGATCTGTCTATAGCAATCTGAAGTCTTCTGTAAAATATGTGATTCAAAGGAAGCTTTTGAAAGAGGAATGCCCCAAAGCCTCGGAATTCAGAGCAATGAAATCTTGGTCATGCACAATAACACATCTGTACAAGCCAGGGGAGTGTGGCCTGCAGCCACTGTGGGTGTGTGACTGATTCCTCCTCCCCTCACCAAAGGGTTACCCCTGCACACCCCCTCACCAGGGAGAGCAGAGATTCAAACAGCAAACAGCACAAGCTCAGATGCAGGAGCAGCTATTTGCTGTAATACTGGATCATTGCTTTTGCTGGTCCAGGGCACAGCCCCAGGAACACTGGAACATTCTTAGCAATGGTTATTGTGAGAATTTTCTGATGTGCAGCTTTATGTTAAAAGATTTTCCYAGGCAGCTGCACAATAGAAAAGATTTTCTTGTCTGGTTCAGGCAGTGTCTCAGATTGGCTGGTCAAAAATAGTTGTTTAGGATGCATTTTGTAAATAGGAATTTATGAAAGAAACAGGAAATCAGATTACAAGGATGTTTCTGGCATGTGGTGATAGGACAAGGAGGAATGGCCTTAGCCTGAAGCAGGGCAGGGTTGGATGGGATTTTGGGAATTAGGAATTCTTCCCTGGGAGGGTGGGCAGGCCCTGGCACAGGSTYCCCAGAGCAGCTGGGGCTGCTCCTGGATCCCTGGCAGTGTCCAAGGCCAGGTTGGACGGGGCTTGGAGCAGCCCGGGATAGTGGAAGGTGTCCCTGCCACGGCAGGGGTGAAACTGGACGGGCTTTGAGGRCCCTTCCCAGTCAAACCACTCCAGAACTCCCTTTTCTCTGCAAGGGGGATTCTCAGGCCAACAGGAGACTTGGAGCATGAACACACTCCCTGTGTGACTGCTCAGAGCCAAAGGAGGTTCCTCTTCTGCCTCCTGTGCTCCTCTGCACCACTCAGACTCCTCTCCCTGCTCCTCCCTGTGCCCAGTGATTCTTTCCACAGTGAAAAATGTCTGAATTTATTTTCTGAATTTCCTGAATTTGTGCTCCAAATGCAGCCACATTTCCTGACCAGGCATGGAGGAACTTGCAGCCAAAGGGCTCCCACAGACTCAGCAGACTCAGTTCTGCTCTGTTCTCACCCTTTTTCCCTGCAGAATTCCCAGCCCCCAGCCCCTGTCCTCCAGAGGAATCAAGTCTGATCTCATCACACCAAAGGGAGGCAGAACAGCTCCACTGGAGCTCAGAGCAGGGTACAAACACACAGTGCTGGATTTTCAGTTGGAAATCACAATTGTATTGAGCTCCAGGAGGGACACAAACCCACACCTGGCTGTTCCCTTCATCTGTGGGAGAGAGAAGTGTTTGATCAGCACTGGGCTGTCATTAAACCCTCCTGGAATCTGGGAGAATGAATGACAATTCCAGGGAACTGCTTTGCTGGGGGAAGGGAGTGGAAATTCACATCACTGCATGGACTGTGCCAATCTTTTCCCTGAATTTAAGCACACCAGACTCCTCCAGCCTTGCCTAGCCCTGACATCTGGATCCATTAGGAATTTGCAATTCTAATTTGAATCAGCCACACTAATTGTGCTCTTTTTTTTTTATTTGGCTGCACTATTGATTTTACAAGATACGTGGTGCTCTTCCACCTGTGTGCAAGGCTCCTGCTGGGAGCTGCTAATGGAAAAAAAACACCTCAATTAGCAAGAATTCCCTCTGAAATCCTTGAAAATCCAATATTGCTGATTAGTTTGTTAAAAAAAATCTTATTAAGAAATGCTTGGTGATTTCCCTAATAATATCAAGGAGCAGATCCTCATGCTGGGCTCCCAAGAAGAGTAATCTCTCCCTGCCTCCAGCAAGGCTCCGAATTTTTGCCATGCAGGAATTAATATCCCAGCCCCTCCCTAGCCAGCCACAGAGGAGGAGAACTCCACTCCTGTTTTAGCTGCATGCAGCAAATGGAACTGTGGGAAGAAATTAATGATGTTAATCCAGATTCCAGGAGAAGAGGGGTGGAAAGAAACAGGGGGAAAAGGGCCCTTTCATCCCTTTAGTTCCATCAGGCAAATTAATTTTATCTCCTGCTTATCCCTCTTCTGCTTCAGCCTTGGATTCACATTGGCTGAGCCAAATATCTGTGGCAGCAGCTCTGGCCACAGAGAGCAGGCATTGACTTTCCCAGAAAAATCCTGGGGAGCTGTATAGAAGCTGTGGAAAACTTAGAGGAAAAGAATTCAAACAATTATTATCTCTCTTTCTGTAACCATTGTTTATAGATATGGTTCTCTAGAGTGTGCTATTGATATTCACCAATAGTGASTGAGAGGTTTTCACTTTGAGACCAATGAGGTCTTAAGTCCACCATTGTTTCTGTAAGAACTGTAGATTTCTAATAATAAAGTGTCTTTCATACCTTCTAGATCATGGAGTTAATGCTAATTATTACCCAGCTGCGGGCCTGCTACCACAAATATCTCCTCCTGATAAATGGAAAAAATGTTCTTTCTACAGTTCCTGTGGCCCAACACCTTAAGGAGAGGTGGGAGAACCCAAAACCACCAAGGCAGCTGTGTCTGGGACACGAGTCAGAGCTGGCTCCAAGCCTGCTGGGCTGTCTCCCACAGGGATATGGGGCATTCACATTCCCTGAACAGGATTCCTTCACCCAGGGTTTTTCTCCTGGGAAACTGAAAGGCAGCAAGAGGCCTCAGAGAAAAGGAAAACAATTTTTATCTCATTTGCTTCTCCTGTGCTGTGCTCATGTGGAATGTGTTTGGAGATTGTTACCCACAGGTGATTGTTTCATTGGATTCTGCTGTGAGTTGTTTTCACTCTTTGGCCAATCAGGGCCAAGCTGTGTCYGGAGTCTGGAAAAAGTCACGAGTTTTCATTATTATCTTTTTAGCATTCAGTAAGTATCCTTTCTGTATTRTTTAGTATAGTATAGTATAGTATTCTCTAATATAATATAGTATAATAAAATAATAAATGAGCCTTCTGACAGCATGGAGTCAGATGCATCATTCCTCCCTGCTAAGGGAGCATTTACAATAAGGATAATCTGGTTTCCTGTGCTGAGCACGRGTCTGTGACACCAGGTAACAGACACACCAATTCAGCAGGAAATAGAGCAATAAATGCATCTGCACATGGTGGCCTCTGCTTTATTTGCAGGTAATACTGCAGTTCTCTGCAGTGAGCCAGACTTGTCACTGGTTTAGGAAAAGGGCTTCGTCTCCCTTTGCACTCCCAGGGTTAACTCTGAAATGATCTCAGAGCGATGGAGGGACCTGCAGGACCTGCCCTGTGCGCAGAACAGAACCAGGGGCTGCAGGACAGGTTGGGCTCCACAAGGTGCTCCACAGCTCCCTGAGCTGGTTTGAACGACCCTGGGCTGGTGCCCTTGTCAAGACAGCAGAGAAGCAGCTCCAGGGGAGCTCTGGTTGCACCAGGCGAGGTTCAGGTTGGATAACAGCAAAAATCTCCTCACTGAAAGAGTGGTCAAGGCTTTGGAAGGGGTTGCCCAGGGGAGTGATGGAGTCACCATGCCTGGAAGTGTTCAGAACATGAGCAGAAGTAGCACTTGGTGATGTGCTTTAGTGGGGTTCAGTCAAAGGTTGGATCTTGGAGGTCTTTTCCCACCTTTGAGAGTGTGTGACTCTGTGATTCCTTTTCCAGAAGCATTTCTGAGTGAGGGAGAACTCAAGAAAGGAAGCACAGGCTGCACTTCTCTTCTTCCTTGTCTGAGTCAACCAAGGAACAGCTTCCAAACATTCCTGCCATGCTYAAGACACTGAGATCCAAGGAGATGCAAAGTTGGGATCCCAGAGGAAGGGCTGTGCATCCATCCGAGTTCATCCCTCATTCCCTCAGCCACAGAGCTGGGCTGGAACAATTCCACAAAGTCCCAACAGAACAGGATTTGGTACAAACAGTAACTTCCCCCCCCATGGTTTGTAAGGACTCACTGAGCAGCTCTGAAGTTTACAAACACCTCCTCTGTTCCAGTTGGGATTGTTTTGTTCATTTTGTTCTGAACACAACAGGGAATGGGGAAAATGAAAATGGGAAGTCATCAGCTGACGGGAAACAGTGAGACTCAACACAAGGGAGCCTTTCCTGCCTTGGGGGACCCAGGAGCTCTGGAAATGAATGTGGGGAACTCTTTCCTTAAGATCAAACCTACCCTTGGCTGAGGAGACATTGCTCCCCACCACTTTCTTGGATGCTGCCTCAGCGAGGTGACCTCTGGTGTTTCTGATGTTCCAACCCCTGGAAAAGCACCAGCTCTGGCAGGAACTGTCCTTGAAGTGCACTGACAGCTCTGCAGAGCCAAGTGAGAGCCCTTCTCCCTTCCTCAGCCTTCCTTCTCCTTCTTTCCCAAGCCCCTGGGCAAGCTGGGCCACCCAGCCCCCATTCAGCCCATGCTAATCCTGACATTTCCACAATGTCTGCTGTCATCACCAGCTCCTCATTGAACCTGGCTGCAGAAACCTCCTGCATTCCAACCAGGCTGGAGCTGGATTGCTCAGAGAGGCAGCTGGATGGGGCTGCAGCACATCCAGTCACTCCCTGGTTCCATGTGTGGGAATTGCTGAATCACTTCATTTTCCCCTTTCCTCCCCTCCCAATCCAACTTTTCATTGGCAGCCACAGTCACTTGAAAAGATTTTGCTGGCAAAACGAGTCCTTGCTGAGTTCAAGCAGGACTTTTGGCCCTTGGGTTTCTGTATCAGCCTGTGGATGTGGAGGGGATGCTGCTGGAGTCACTGAGGAGTCAGTGGGGCTCAGAATCCTGATTTTCCTTACATCCTCACCGGGCCATGTTGGTACCTCACATCCCTCACTCCTGACACAGCTCTGAGTCCCTACTGTGGGGTGAGAGGGCTCTTGTGCTGCTGCAGCAGCCTTTGTTAAATGCTGCAAGGGCTGCCCTGCCTCTCCAGAGCTTCATCTTTGAATCCCTGGGTCCAGGTGCCCCAAGGACACAAAAGTCTGGGAACTGGGTAGCCCAGGTGTGGCATTCACATTCTCTGAAAAAAATCCCTTCAACCAGGATTTTCCTCCTGGGAAGCTGAGAGGTCTCAGAGAAAAGGAAAACAACTCTTATCTCATTTGCTTCTCCTGTGCTGTGCTCATGTGGAATGTGTTTGGAGATTGTTTACCCACAGGTGATTGTTCCATTGGCCTCTGCTGTGAGTTGTTTTCACTCTTTGGCCAATCAGGGCCAAGCTGTGTTGGGACTCTGGAAAGAGTCACGAGTTTTCATTATTATCTTTTTAGCATTCAGTAAGTATCCTTTCTGTATTCTTTAGTATACTTTAATATAGTATTCTTTAATATAATATAGTATCATAAAATAATACATTAGCCTTCTGAGAACATGGAGTCAGGTGCATCATTCCTCCCTGCCACGGGGATCCCTGCAAATACAACACCCAGGAATCTGACACAGGTGAAGACAAACCATGAGCGTGCTGCCAGAGCTCCACCCAAGGACTTCAGCCAAACCAAACCTTCAGTGTGGTGCCTTTTCCTTTTGCCACACTGGAAAAACCAAAAGGAAAAAAGGGAAATAATACAGAAAGTCACTGACTTCACCCTGAGCAGAACAAGCTCTCCCCAAAAGGCTGTAGAGTCCATCCCCAGCTGAACCTTTGCAAACACCACCTCCCTAGCACCCACTTCCATCTCCTGCTGGACTAAATCCATTCATCATTCTGGCTCCCACTTCATAGCTGAGCTGCATAATCKAGAACATTGAAGAAAAAACCTCTTAACACTGAGCTGAACTTGTGGGGTTCAGTGTCTGCCTCCCGAGATCAGCTTCCCTTGCAATAGGGGTGGAAATCTCCCAGGGATAAACTGACAGCAGGATCATATCCCTCTGAATTCATTCATCAAAACCTAGACTGGGCTTTCAAATACTTGGTGAGGTTTTTGGGACCTGACCTTAGAGTCTGAGTCCTTAAGGCTGGAAAACACCTTTAAGATCATCGAGTTCAACCATCACCCAGCACCACCATCATAGTCACCCCTAAACCCTGTCCCCAATTGCCACATCCACACATTTTTTGGACTCTTCCAAACATGGTGACCCCACCCCTTCCCTGGCAGCCTGTGCCAATGCTTTACAACCATTTCCATGATGAATAAATTCCCATGAAGAAATTTTATCTTCTRCATGTGCAGGAATTCTATCCCTCACCTGTGAGCCACAGGCACTGCTGGCACAGTGTCAGGAAGATGCAGGGAAGTGAGAAGCCAAGGAGAAAGTGGAATATCCTGAATCCAGTGTGTATCCTAACACAAATCATCACCTGTGTCCCACCGAGCSCTGCAGGTCATGGCTTCACTCATCTGTGTGACTACAGCCAGCAGAGCCATAAAAAAGGGAAGACAAGGAAGYGGCTGTCTGTTGTAAACAGGATATTTAGGCATTGTCCTTTAAATCAGCCTCTGCCTTTCCTGGATCCACTCCCTCCTGAACAGCAAATGGAGTCCCAGCACATCCCAGCTCCCCTGGATCCCCAGCGGGGTGTGGGAGTGCCTGGAGTGGCAGCTGGAACCAGGCTTAGGCACGGAGGAGGAGGAGGAGGGAGGAAATGGGAAAATGTGACTCTCCAGGCATTCTGTGCTGCTGGAATACCTGGCTCCCCACCATTCTGCCAGACGGCAGAGGGGAACTGAGGAAGGAATTAAACTGTCTCCTGTCACACTCCTGACTCGTACTTCTGCATAACAAGGCAGAGTCACTGTGACTCTGGTTTAGCATTTTATGATGTTTAATCCCAAAATTTGACTCTTTCCCTCTCACTGCTGGGGATGAGAACCCCCTTAGTGCTGCATCTGCTTAGACAGCTTCTTATTGCTTGCATTGTTATATTTGCATACAGAGATGTCCATGTTTCCAGGAGACTCCTGTGAACCTCCAACTACCCCAAGGAGAGCCTCAGGGAGTTATTGAGGCCAGCAAAGATTTTCTCCAGTTATCTGGGAAGTCACACTGCTGGGTGGACCCATGGGCATTTTCCCACGGCAAAGGAATTCCTTTAATTAATTCCTGTTTAAACTGGAGCACTGATTTTCAGAGCCAGTACCAGCTGATCCCTCCTGGCCTTAGAGCCTGTTCCTGTGGGAAGTCTTGAAATCAAGGTTAAATTACTTTCTCAAGGCTCTATGGTCTAGGAGAGCAGAGCAGGAGCTGCCATTTGCTGCCCTGTGTTACTCCTGAATGGTCACTTCTAGCTTGTAAATGTGTAATTCTCTAGCAGTTCCTCCTTCCACATCCCAGTCAGAAGCTCCTGAGCAAAAGGAGGCTTTGCCCCAGCACTCTGCACCTTTCTCTGCTCAGGGGCTGCATCCCCTCATGTCTGAGAAGTGCTTAGGGAAATTCCTGATGACTGGGGGGAGTGAATCTGTTCCAGGGAGGAGTAACAGTGCTTGTAATTGTGTCCTGCAGGATCCTGGAAAATGTCCTGTTTCCATTTTCCTCTGCTACCYCTGAATTTTAATGCAGGAGAGTCCATTGATATTCATTATTCATCTGTCCTTGAATTTTTAACCAACGTGTGCTGGAGATTATTCTGCATTTAGAGAGAGCTGGGAGTGCACAATGATTCAGCTGGGCTGTATGTCCTGCCACACTGCAGGACCATTTTCAGCAAAAAGAGGTGGCTGATCACCATAATCGGGGAAATTGTTAAATTTCACAAGAAAAGGATGCCAGGAGTGATCTGCTGCATGAGATTGAAATCCACCTCCCTGGGCTGTGTCTCCAGAGCTGTGTGCTCTCCACCACCCCAGTGTGAGGATTCTCTGCTGCAGAGGCCTGGTGTTGGGCCTCTCAGAGCCCAGGTACAACATTCATCACATAGATTTAAAAAATTTTAAATCTCAAATACAAGTTATTGCTTCATTATTTTCCTTGGAAGTGATCCGAGTGCTAACTGCACCCTTCTTTGAAAGCATTTGGAATTCAGCTTTATTTTCTTATTCCTTTTTCCCTCTATAAATACTTTGCAGATCAGATTCACATTTCAGCTCTGTTGGTGCCTTTAGCATGCCTCACTTTTCAAATAAGAATTGCGTCGTTTGGAGTTTTGGGAGTTTTTTCAGCCACAGCTCCTGGAATCAGGAAACTGTGTGAGAATCTCAGTTTGCACTTGGAAGTGTATTTGTGGCTTTGTATTGCAAGGGAAGTAGGAAAATATCACCCAAATGTGCTGAGAAGGGCTGACAACTGGAGAGAAAAGTACTTTTCCAATGAAAATCTGTACAACTTTTCCCCTCCCCCCAATTTTTTCTCCTTTATTTTTAGTTTTTGGGGGAGAAGAAAATAGAGAATGTATCTGTCCTTCTGAAAGCCTGAGCCCCCTCCTTTTCCTGGCTCTAATGTCCCRGGGCAGCAGGTGCAGAAGCAGGGTCCAGGACTCTGTCAGAACCCGTGGCCAGACCCAGACCCTCACAGGGACCTGACTCTGACCATCTGAACCACGTTACCACCACATTCCTGCTCCTTTCAGGAGCAGCTGCAGTGCTGGGGATGGTTTCTGGAGCTGTTCTGGGTTTCTGGAGCAGCCCAGCAGGTASCAGGGTCGTGCCTGGTCTCTCCCATGTGGCACAAAGCACTGTCCCCACCCAGCCCAGCTCCTTTTCCAGCTRGCTCAGACAATTCCAGCAGGCAGTGATTCCCTCCTCCTGCTCTCCCAGCCCCTCTTTACTGCAGCAGCACTTCAGGGATGTGCTGTGAGCAGGGCTGGCCTTCCCACTGGTCCTGTCTTTTTAACTTATGGCTTCTCCTAGGGAACATCAGGCAGGGTTCTGCTGCCATGAACCCAGAGGTGAGCCATTCTCAAACACTCATGCCTAGATCCAAAAGGAAAAATTATCTAAGTAATGCTAAAAATCAATGACAATTAACATTTCAATGCTTTMCAGAGTTGGTCTTTTGAGGTGACAACTATTGAGAACTATTTGGGTTTTAATGAAAATTGAAATTTTCTGTAACCCTGGCAATGGGAAGATGGATTGAGCTGAACTTTTCATTATTATTATTATTTCTCTGAGGGCAGAAACAGAAACAAAGTTCTGAGTAAGGAGAGCCTTTTCCAGAAAATGTTACAAATATTTCAGCTGTGTGGAGAATGGAAAAGCCATTCCCAGAGGAATGGGAATCTCTGGGAAGTGATTGTGTCCTTTCTGCCTGGAATGAAGCCAGTATCAAAAATGGGATTGAAAAGGATATTAAATATACACATCACATGTATTTATTAGCATACATTCTGTATATTTTAGATCAACTTCTCCTTCTGAACGATTTTTCATTTTTATTGTTTTGAACAATAGTCCAAGGCACTTGGTTTGTACTGGACTTTAATCCATGGCGGCTTGAATATCTCACAAGATAAATGGGATTCAGTGGAATTTCATTTTGTATTTGCCATCACAGAGGATTTGCTAACATTGCCTAAACTCTCTGTTCTATTTGTTGGTGCAAAAATCCTGCACAGATCTTGCTGGGAGAAGAGAAAAGAAGTGAGGCAGACACACAGCATGAGAAATCCTCCCTGAAACACAGGCTCAGACACATTCCCAGGCAGCCAAAGCTGAGAACTGTAATGAGCAGCATTAGGAAATATCAACATCATTACCAGAAAGGCACACAAGAGATAGAGAGCTCCAGATAATAAGGAACAAATTTATTCCAGAGCCTGTTACATGAGGGTAACAACAACCAGTGCTATTCCTAGGAGCACCTGGAGCTTACCAGGACAGCCACAGCCTGATTTTCTTGGATTGTAGCTTTTACTGCCCCTTGAAACACCACTCTGAAATGGCTCCTTCTCTTCACCTACTAATAAGTGTGCTTTGGAAATTCATTTGGAAATCAATATCTTTCCCCTGAATTCCAGATTTGCATGTTAATTCCAGGGAAATTGTCTTCCCAGAGCTAAGGGAACATCCCTGTGTTCCCCAGCAGCGTGGGCCCACAGGYACCCTGCATAGCAAAGGGAGAGGAGGAAGTTTCCAACACATCACGGCTACTTCAGCACAAGGGGCTTTCCTTGGACCAGAAAAACTGATTTTCTTGATGCCTGAATTATGTCAGACGAGACAATTAAGCGAAAAAAAAAGAAGAGCTGAGCTCCTCAAAGCCAGCCAGGAAATGGAAAGATGGATATCTGGCTTCCTGCTGGTCTTTGAAGAGCTTTACCACCCCCACAGCTGATGGAGCACTTGAAGCTGGTCTTAAGGAGAAGTGTTTGCTAAACCTGGAAAAAATCTGTCCCTACTGTATGAACTGATGTGCAAAGCTCTCTGCTCCTGATTGTTGTTTTTGGAACAGCCCAAACAACCACCAGCTCAGCCTTATACATTCTTTACTGAGCTTGGCTAAATAAGCAAGAGATAAATCTACTGGTAATGCAATTAAGTGATAATTATAAAGAAATGCATATGCAATTACTTCCCCATCCTCATTAAAGTTGAATGAATGCTTATGGGTTTAACTACCTTTTAACTACAGAGCGCAGGAAAGTTAATTAGAGAGTTGTGAAATTTTACATTTTAACTTTTCCTAGAGGAAGYGTGACAATAACTGCCTGGGAAACAAGGCCTGGAGTTCTTGGAGAGAAAAATACAGCCACACATTTTGTACAAAGCAATTAAMAGTGCAAGCAAAGTGTGTTAATAAAAATTCAATTATACATCTATTACATGTGCAATTCCCAATTGCAGCAGGATTTTTATCTGTGATAGACCCTGAATTTCCATCAGAAAAACCAACTGGAGATGGTTTCTAATAAAGCTTTACTAAAAGAGTGCAACAAAAGAGATTAAGGTTTATTAAGACCTGCCAAATGAGAGCTGCTGAGTGTGATGTGAGGAAGACCCTGAAGAGCAGTAGTGTTGGCACATGGAATTCAGTGGTGGCACATGGAATTCAGTGGTGGTACATGGAATTCAGTGGTGGTACATGGAATTCAGTGGTGGTACATGAAATTCAGTGTTAGGACATGGAATTCAGTGGTGGTACATGGAATTCAATGTTGGCACATGGAATTCAGTGGTGGCACATGGAATTCAGTGGTGGCACATGGAATTCAGTGGTGGTACATGAAATTCAGTGTTAGGACATGGAATTCAGTGGTGGTACATGGAATTCAGTGTTAGGACATGGAATTCAGTGGTGGCACATGGAATTCAGTGTTCCCAGTGTTATGTTTACCTCTCAGACACCAGGCCTCACCCAAGTGCCACAGAGGTGACTTTGACCAGAGACATGGAAGGGGTCTGGCTGCCAATCATGTGGGAATGGGGAGAAATTCCAGTAACACCCCAAATAACACCCTACAGTTTAGGTTTCCTCTTGATGCAGAATTCTGAGCTGTAGGTTTGGGGTGGCCATCCCTGCACACAGCTGGTTCATGATACTGAGTGCTCCCAGGAAGGGTTGCACAGAGATTAAATTAAATTAAATTAAATCACATATGAGAACAGCAGAAGCTAAGGGCCTGGAGCAGGAAGTTTGGGTTCTCAACCTCTTGCTGTTCTTTGGGCAGTTAATCTGCTGAGCAGCAACCACTTTTGGTGACACTGAAAATAAGCCCAGACATCCAAGTGGCTTTGAGTCTTAAGAAATATAGGGAAAAAAACAGAGAAAGGCCTGGGTTACCAGAGGGATGTAGCATCCCATGAACTCCCTCCCCTCAGCCAATTCCCAAGGGCATTGCCTTGGAAAGACTTACCACAGAGTTCATTCCTCCTGAGGTACAGACAAGTCTCCTCATGGACCTCTGGCTCACTGATCTCTCTGTTTCACAGCCTCCCCTGCTTTCTCCTTTCCCCGTTTCCTCCCTGGTTGGGTACCCCTGGTGGTTGCCCCTCTCCCCTGGACACCAGTCCCCTTTGCCCTGCCCTTAGCTCCRCCCTCAATCCCTTCCCATTCCTAGGCTGTCCAGAACAAGTGCTTGCTCTCTTTTTGCCTCAGCTTCCCTCCAGCATCTGCACAGAATGAACCTCACTGGATTTAACTGTTGTAAAAAGAGCCCTCTGCCTGTCTCACTGAGCCAGCTGTGGTGATGTGGTGTGTGTCTGAGGTGCCTGAGTGTTAATCCAACCAGCTTTTCCACAGGAGATGCTTGTTGGAAACAGATAATAGGCAGCAGCGCCCACCGTCCACCTCTCCCATTTTTAGAGGGACGAGGACAGTCAGCAGTTTTTTGTGAGTCCTCCTCCTTATGGAGCTCCCAGGCCACAACCTGTGAGCTGTTCCTTGGTCACAGCTGCAGGAAAAGAGCAAAGTGTTGGAGCCAGGTACTGTGGCAGTGGGCATTCCTGGGAGAAAAGCTTCCAGGAGAGAGCAGGAGGCCAGACAGACTGTCCTGCTCAGAGTCTGCCTCACTTCTGGCACATTGCCACCACCACAAAARTATCACCAGGGCAAGATTCCACCCCAGAGACAGCTGACAAACCAGGAGGAAAGTTCAGCACCATCAGGACAGCCTGAGTGCTGGCCTGCATGCTACAAAAAGGGCACTTTAGCAGCTGTTCTTTCCCATGGCTGGGAATTTATGGCTGAGGAATCATTCAGGGAAAATTTTCCAAAGGTTTCAAGGGAGAGGAGGATCATGGTGAGGCCAGAGCTTTGGTACCACGGGGCTGAGGGTGGGGACACAAAAACAGCGTTGGGGTACGGGTGTTTGAATGTGCTGGACTGAAAACATCTGGGGTGTATCCACATCTGGGGTGTGTCCACATCTGGGGTGTGTCCACATCTGGTGTGTGTCCACATCTGGGGTGTATCCACATCTGGGGTGTGTCAGAGGGTTGTACTGCCAGACACTGGGATTCATTTGGGAGAATGGAAATTCCTGTGAAATCCTGGGGTCTGTGTGTGCCCATCTGGATGATCTCAAGGGTCAGATAGAGATTCACCATTTTTTTCTTGGTTCTTTCTCTATTTTTTCCCTGTTTGCCCTCAAACACCTCCACCTCAGAACAAAAGGGAACTGAAAAGCACCTGCCTAACACATTTCTGAATCTCCTGGTGATCCTTTGGGTGAAGTGGCTTCCTACACCATCTGCCAGCACAAAGGACATATAGAAAAGGTCAATCCAACACCTTGACCCTGGCATTGTTTCCTGCACACCTTGGCTTTGTTTTCCTCTGAAGCTTGGGATTTCAGCCTTTCAGGTCTTCCCCATTTCTCCTGCCCTCAGCCAGGGTCATTTGGCCCAGAGCAGCCTGGAGAGGGAAATTGGTCTTTTGCTGGGACAAAGAGCTGAACTGCTTGGAGGGCTGGGAGATTGCAGGAGGTAGTTCAGGAGCTGCTTCTCTTCCCTTTCCATGGCAATACCCAAATGTGAGGATGGGTTTAATAAAGGGCCTCTTTCTTCAGTTTCTTTTATTGCTGAAAGCCACAATATTGCTACACTTTATTGCAGCACAGGAAGGCAAACAGAGAATAAACCCCTGAGTCTGACTCTTCCCACTCTCTGGTCCACCAGGAGAGTTTTTGCCTTGCAGGTGATTCCTGAGGCTGTGCCCAGTTCAGGGTTCAGAGCACAGCAGCTGCTGGGCACAGGTGGACTCTGTCAGCCCCAGGGTTAAACCCATCAGCCTTGCTGTAAACTGTTTATCATCAAAAGCCACCTCCTACTTCCCAAATGCAAACAGATCCTCCAGCATGGGCTTGAATCAGAAACTATTTTTTAATCTAAAAAGGGTCTGATTTCCACCTGAACTTCTGGATATGTTGRGCAACAAAAAAGTCCCTGAATCAGATAAAGAAATTTAATTCTGTCATTATCTGGGGACAGAAATTGACACATTTTTGTTCATAAGCATTCAAGAAATGTTACTGCAAGTGTTAAATTCACTCCAGAGTCCTGTGAGAGATGGMTATCTCTGACTGCCTGATTATAATTAGAATCACAGAGCTTTGGTGAGGTTTTTAGTCTCTTCATTATAGGAATATAATTGTGTTTGGTAATTGCCACAAAGTTGCAGATCTCTTTSTCAGCTCTGGCCTCAATGCTTTGCTTTGATTTGCAATAGAGGCTTCGTACTCCAAGAGCTTTTYGAAATGGTGTGAGGTTTCTGCAGCATTTTTAATGCTCTCAGTGAATACACCCTAAAAAATCCTGGTGTCAAAGTTCTCAAGCATGAYGGAAAATGGTGTTACTGACAGCTGCCTGTGCTGGCTCTGCTGGGGTGGGGGTGGAGGCCAAACTCTGTATTTTCCTGGAGCCATTGGGCAGCAGGAGTTTTCCCTAATAAGCCAACTTGGCCCAGGACAGCAGAGATGGATCCATCCCATGGCCTTTGGGCAAGGAACATGAGCAAACTCTTCTGGGCACTGACAGCAAACAAAGCCATCAGAGCCTTGGTGGCTGGAGCACAGGGACCCCCCCAGAACCCAAATTAGCTCTTTTCCATCCTTAATGCCTTTGTGAGATGCCTGAAATGGTCACTGAGGGACTCTAATCCCCTAAATGCCATTTATTTACCTTTGTACTTCAGCAGAAAATTGGACAAAAGACTCTTAGAAACAAATCCAACCCAAACCTGAAAAAAGAGAAAATTCTCTAACAGAAAAGGAGACTAAACCTGGTGTGTCCTGACACTGCCATACAGAAATCCTTCAATTTAAAGCAGCATTTAACACACAACTGTGCCAAAGGCAACCTGAAGATGTTCTGTCATATCTCATTTAGGCTCCAACGCCACAGCAAAAAGGAAGAATTCCCTGTCAGCTCAGCAGTCCTTTTCTTTCTAAGGCTAAACAAAAATCACCATGGAATTGGAGGCACTGATGAAGAAGGTGAGATGTGAAATATCCTGATTTTCTAGCCCTGTGGAAAATGTCTTACTAAGACAGCAGAGAAGGACTAATAGGGGCCAGCAGGTTTTGCTGCAGATATCAGGGACTTGGGTGCTATGGGAACTTGCCAGCTTCCCCCTGGGCTTGCAGGGAGCAGGCTGGGGGTGCTGGCTCATCAGTGCTAACAATACAGGCTCACAATTTGTGTGCACCTCCCCACGGAACCCTGGCACCACGCTCAGGCATGGCTGGAGCAGCAGTGACACACAGGAACAGACTCCTGCACCTCCACTTCAGCTCAGAAAATGAAATCTGTGACCCAAGGGGGGAGTGGGGCCTAAGGGAGTTCAGCAACACTTTGAGAAGGAATCCCCATCCTGAYAAGGAAGGGGCCATTCCCCAAGGCCCACTTTGCTCCCAAAACACCACAGGGGAAGTGCCCAGGGCCAGGCTGGATGGGGCTTGGAGCAGCCTGGGCTGGGGGAAGGTGTCCCTGCCATGGCAGAGGTGKAACTGGGTGAWCCTRATGGTCCCTTCTAAGCCAATCCATTCCAGGATTCACTAAGGATGATARCATTATTTTTCTCTTACCACCAAGGTGTCCTAGATTGTCAAGCAAATTGTATTCTATTTACCATCTGTATGGCAGTTGTCTTCTGTTAAGTGGGCAGATTTCCTTATCTCTTCCACAASTGGGGAGACATCTGCTGATAAGAGGCTATTGAATGTCACTGCATGGCTGATAAGAACTATAACATCCCATTGGGAGATGTGAGCCCAGAGGGAGGAGCCAAGCATTCCTATCTGGATATAATCTGGAGCTTCTGGAACACCAGCACGGCTTCTCCACTGGATTTCCCTGAGGAACAGCAGCTGCCTCTTCCCCTGGACCTTCAGAGGAACACTCCACCCTTCTCCAGGATCCCTGCTCCAGCAGAACCACCCCTGACACTGCAGGAGGGCTGCAGCCACAATTCCAATGGGACTGCTGCCAGCACCCTGACCCACAGGGTGTCAGGCTGTGCTCTGACTCTGTCAGCGCTGTTTTAGTTTACTGCATTGCTTATTTTATCTTTTTATTTTCTTCCCTATTGAAGAACTGTTATTCCTGCTCCCATATTTTTTGCCTGAGAGCCCCTTAATTTCAAATTTATAACAATTCCTGGGCGGGGGCYGGCGTGTTACATTTTCCATTTCAGGGGAGGCTCCTGCCTTCCTTAGCACACACCTGGCTTTCAAAAGCAAGACACAAGGCAAGCTGTGGCATCCTTGTCTCCAAACACTTCAGCAGAAAGTCTTGCTTAGCTTCTCTCCACTCTCATTTCCATCCAGCCTCCAGCCAGAATTCAACTGAAAAATGGAATAGGAAACAAGGAAAATGCTCAGCTGCGCCAAACTCACCTGGGTTTGAGGAGCTGAGCTCCTGCCACCAGTGTTGATGGAACAATTGTGTTTGGCTGCTAGAAAATCTTTTGCATTGAAAATTATTCCAATGCTGTTGTGTTCCAAATCTGTGCCTCCACCACAGATTTCTCCCCATCCCCATCCTGCTATTTGATGCATGGAGAAAACCTGGGCTGGTTTAAAGAGCAGCAGTCAGTGTTCCATGGCCTGTTTGTGGCTGTCAGGGGAAAGTTCTTTGGGAGGATCAGGCAGCAAGGACTTGGAGAAGCCATGGACATTTTTAGGATGAGAAAGGAGAAATTATTGAAGACAAGGCSTGAAGAAACTGTCTGGATTTATACTCTGCTATATTTTTCCATGAAAATGGAACCATATCTTTCTTGTCAGTGCACTGATTAATTAACCTGCCTTTTAATGTCAAACCTGAGACACTTCCAAGCCAGTTTTACTGATAATTTGGACCTTTCATTCCTTTGCCACAGTTAAAACTGATAATGAGGACTATGTGAAATATCCCAGAATGGACTCTTCAGCTTTCCTGGAGAAGGTTTTAAGGCTGCAAGGGATGGCTTGACTCATTCTACACAACCTTTTGAATTTTCTGACACTGAACCTCCTAYAATTTCATGTTAGAAACACTGATAGGGAAAATTCATCATGGCTCTGMGTGTAAATTCCTTATGTGGGGACTAAAACTGGAAATTTGGTCCCCTGAATTTTCTCCTCTATCTGTGAGCAGGAATGGACCAAGTGGGTTTGGCTGAGTTGTACCTGAGTACTTCCAGCATCCTCAGTTTCTCAATTCCTCCCTTCTAATGGTGCCAAAATCCAATTTGCATGATGTCATGGCTAAAAAGGACCCCCAGAAATCCCACTGGGCTGCAATCAAAACATCCTGATTGCATTCAGATTTGTTCTGCATTAATTACAACACAGTGCAAACCGACTTCCTACTCCCTGCTTTGATCTTTTTTGAAGAATAATCACCAGAACACCCAGCAATAACASCACAAAACCATCCAGGGGTTCAGGAATCCCTCAGAGTCTGCCTGGGGCAGAATGACCAGGGCTGGTTTAATACATGCATTAAATACCTGAAACACCAATCTGAAAATCCCATGAAACTAAAGGGGAAAAAACCTTTTTCAATAAGATTACATGACCAAAATGTCAGGATTGCAGCATTAACAGCATTAACATYGACTGGAAATCCCAGCCCAGAGCTGGCTGGAAATGGTGCTTCTGCTGCCATGCTGCTCAACAGCGAGCACTGGTGTGTTATTAAAGCAGTGCTCTGAGGAAAAAAACACAATTTTGGGTTGTTCTGRCCTGGTGCTTGCCCGGCTGCTGTCGAAACCCAGGAAATTCCTCTGACTGCCCTGGAGGCTCAGAGACCTTGGCATGGAGTCACAGACACCTGTGCCTTTGATTTTAACCCATGGAAACAATTACCAACTGTGTGTGGGGAGTGAAAAGCCACAAGGGTTTGAATAGAATGATAGTGAATTTATCACAMGGTGAAAATGTAGAATTTTGGGGTTTTTAGAATGGGGGTTCAGGAGGCAAGATGGAGGAATCTGGGCGTGTCCTGTCCGTCTTCTTCTTCTACTTGTCCTGCATCTTCTGCTGTGATGGTGGCACTTTTGGATTGATTTGGAGTAGAGACAGACTGTCTAACATAGGTGATGGGTATTGGAACATTATTGTAAATAAAGTACCTGTAGGTTTTAGTATAAAAAGATAACACTGCCCCAAGGGCAGTCAGTGTGCCGTGAGCCAACGTGCTGGACAGACCTCAGCAGGTCAGAGAGAGAGTGTTATAGATAACAGAGAATAAACAACCTTGAGAACAAGAGCCAAGGAACCCTGTCTTCTTCTTCAGTCTCAGGGCTGGGAAAAAGAGACTTTCCAACACCTCSGGGTCATCTCGACACCAGAGACCCTGTCAGGCTCCCTGTGTCCCCTGGGTCCCTCGGAGGCAGARGTGGCACTTTGGGATGGGTTTATTTGGCATGGAGGGATGCTGTGGTGTTGTGGGTCCCAGGACAAGGTGAGAGATGAGAAGTGACTCTAAGTTCTCAGAAGGCTGATTTATTATTTTATGATATGGTATTATATTAAAAGAAAATGATATACTAAAACTATACTAAAGAAAGAGAAAGGAGACATCAGAAGGCTAAAACAAGAATGAATAATAAAAACCCGRGACTGATCAGAGAGTCCAACACAGCTGGACTGGGATTGGTCATTAATTAAAAACAATTCACATGGAACCAATCAAASATGCACCTGTTGGTAAGCAACCTCCAGACCACATTCCAAGCCATCCGATAATTATTGTTTACATTTCTTTCCTGAGGCTTCTCAGGAGAAAAATCCTGGCAAAGGGATTTTTCAGAAAATATCATGGTGACAGAGGGATTCCAWAGTTGGGCTCTGTGGTCTCAGAGATCTTTTCCAACCCCCATGATTCTGTGATTCTGTGACTGTACATYGAATTCCACATGGAATCATGGAATCACTGAGGTTGGGACAGACCTCCAAGACCATCCAGTCCAAGCTGTGCCTGATCCCCACCCTGTCCCCAGCCCAGAGCACTCAGTGCCACCTCCAGCCATTCCTGGGACACCTGCAGGGATGGGCACTGCAACCCTCCCTGGGCAGTGCCAAGGCCTGAGCCCCCTTTCCATGGGGAAATTCCTGCTGTGCCCACCCTGAGCTGCCCTGGCCCAGCCTGAGGCCGTTCCCTCTGCTCCTGTCCCTGTTCCCTGGAGCACAGCCCGACCCCCCCGGCTGTGCCCTCCTGGCAGGAGCTGTGCAGAGCCACAAGGGCCCCTGAGCCTCCTTTGCTCCAGGCTGAGCCCCTTCCCAGCTCCCTCAGCCCCTCCTGGGGCTCCAGACCCTTCCCAGCTCTGTTCCTGCCCTGGACAATGTGTTCCAGACCTTAACCCTGCTCTGGGATAGCTGGGATTTGGGAAGATGCTTAGTAGAGTCTGCTCTCCCCCAAACTAACAAAGCCCTTACAAGTCAGCCCATTTATCATTCCAGAAGGGAATTTTCTCACCAATTTTCAAATCAGAACCTCCTCAAATCCCAGAGCTAATCATCCACTGATTTCCTGCTGGGTTTTGCTCTATAATTTCCAAGGCTGCATCCAGAGGTTGGGCTGGAATGGCAGTTCCTTTGTGTTCTGGAGTMCTCTGAATGGATCTGATTACAGAGTCAGGGGATTAAAGGGGCTGTCAYATGGAAAGGACAACTTCAATAGAGCCAAGTTTAGTGCTTGGAGGAACTGGAGTCYGGAAAAAGAATGCAAACAATTCACTACTAATGCAATTTTTTGTTGTATTTATGCCAGATCTGAAGAGGTACTTTGCAAACAGACTTTATTTTGTTTCTGCTGCTCTCAGAACATTTAAATGGTCTCAGTTTTTTAAAAATCCTACATTGTCTGTGTCACACTGAGATCTGTGTCTTTAATGTTCAGGAAAAGTGTCCCAGAATGGMCTGTCCTGTGCCTGGGGCCTGACTGAGCTGAGCCAGGCTCTGAGAGATTAAAGGGGCTTAACTTGTCATGAAAGATGGGGGAACTTGGAGAGGTGTCTTCATCAAGGTGATTAAAGCTGCAGGTACAGCCTGATGCTGTCTCCACATGTCAGGTGTGAGAGASAGGGAAAGGAATGATTTCCTAAGGTAGACATTTTCAGATTGGTACTCCAGGAAGTGTAAAYTCCTGAGAACACCACAGTGACAGCATTTCTTGACAAGGAGAAAAGCAAACAAGCACTGGTGAGGTAATCAGGAAGTCCCTTTTCAGAAGGTCCCAGGATGAAAATAGAACTTCTTGGACTTGGAGACAGGAGAAATAGAAGGAAAGGAAAAAAAAAAAAAAGAAAAATAAAGAAAAATAAAAATAAAAAAACCCACAAAAAACCAACTCAAGAAAATCAAAAAAATCCCCACAAAATAACAAAAAAACAAAACAACCAAAAACCCTTCAAAAAGCTAAACAAAAAAACCCAAACCAAAACAAACCAAAACAAAAACAAAAACCCAAAACAAAATAAAACCAAAACAAAAACAAAAAAACCAAAACCACAAACAAACAAACAAACAAAAAAAAAGAAAAAAAAAGCAGGGGGAGGGGGGTGGTTGTTTAATTTTTAGGGAAATTGTTGTTTCCTAATTTCCAATGAGGTCTCCTCTCCATGTGCAAGGGATGGGTTCTGCCCTTCCTCCTCTCACTCTCCCCAGGGCAGGGGTGGCATCCCTGTCCCAGGAGCGATTTAAAAGGCTGTGACACCTGGGGACACGGTCAGTGATGGACCCGCCAGTCCTGCGTTCATGGGTGATCTCAGAGGGCTTTCCCAACCTCCTGTGGCTCTGCAGTTTGTGTCTGAGCTCTCCAGGGGCCACCGGGGCTCTGCAGTGCAGCAGTGCCTTCAGCGCTGCCAGCCGGACACCCTGGGGACGTGGCGGCTGCTGAGCCCGGCTCTGGCTGTGCCGCAGCAGCAGCAGCAGCAGCAGCTGGCTGTGACACCCAGCACAGCCGGGACCTGGCACCGGGGCTCTGAACCGGTCACTCAGCATCCCAACACCTGGGACCTGGCACCGGGGCTCTGAACCGGTCACTCAGCATCCCAACASCRYGGACCTGGCACCGGGGCTRTSWKCRGGTCARTCAGCATCCCAACAGCCAGGACCTGGCACCGGGGCTTTCTCCTGGTCATTCAGCATCCCAACAGCCAGGACCTGGCACAGGGGTTATCTCCGGTCCTCTCAGCATCCCAGCACCCTGGACCTGGGACCGGGGCTCTCTCCTGCTCCCTCAGCATCCCAACACCCGGGACCTGGCACGGGGTTATCTCCTGGTCACTCAGCACAGCCGGGACCTGGCACTGGGGTCCTCTCCTGCTCTCTCAGCATCCCAACACCCCAGACCTGACACCGGGGCTCTCTGGTGCTCCCTCAGCATCCCAGAACCTGGCACCTGACACCGGGGCTCTCTCCTGCTCCCTCAGCATCCCAGCACCCGGCACGTTGGGACGCCGCTGTTGATGATCATGAAAGGTGCAAATGCCCCCTGGGTTTCCCTGCAGCCCCAGCTTCCCCTCAGTCAGAGGCCGTGTCCCCTCTCTAAGGGATGATTTCCCCTCCCAAAGCTCCCCCTCAGCGCTGACATTTTACCCTGCCGGTGTTTCCTGATGCATCCTCCCCGCTTTGTGTCCATGGCGACCGCGGCTTTTCTTGGGCAGCGTGGGAGGRGCTGGGACCCCGGCTCAGCTCCCACGGCCCAGCAGGGGCTGATCCTCCTCCTGCTCAGCACTGGGAACCCCCGGGTCCGGGGGGACAGGGACAGCCCCCTCTGCTCGCTGGGATTATTCACTGAACTGGAGAGGGGCGCTGGGTGAGCAGTGCCTGCTGCCCCGCACTGCTGGGAGCTGTCCAGCCCTGGGTGGTGAGGCAGAGGAGGAGAGGAAATGCACGGTGAGCACTTGGCAGTGCCCAGGGTTGATCACTGGCAGAATTTCCACCGCCACTGGACTTCAATTAACGACCGTGGATGAGTTGATGCTACATTGGAGCTGTGCTTTCTCTATTTTAGTTGGTTATTTCAGTTCCCCTCAGATGTTCTGTGCTCAGAAAAAAACCCAAACCCACAATTTAAAAGCACCACGACTCCCACAATAAGAAGTGTTGATAGAATTGATCCCATCAGCTCTGCAGGATCTCAGCCAGACAGGAAATCCCAAAGAAACAATCAACACTTCAGCTGTGCAGGGCTCCATAACTGAAGTGTCTCCTTGCCTTGGCAGGAACACATCCACATTCACGTGGGTAAACTGAGGCACCAAGAAATGGATATCAATTATTATTAAGTGAAAACCAGGACCTTGGGGTGGACTCCCAGGGCTGTGCTGTTCCATGAGAGTTTTCTTGCTTAGCTGGGCATCTTAAGAGGATTTCTGAGGTGTTGAGAGCTGCCATCACRAATTAACATAAAAGATTTAAAGCAGTGAAGATGAGCCGCTGCTCTGTGCCCTGGGAGCATTTTAACAACACCCACTGGAATGCCCAGGCATCCCCTGGGAGAGGGAAATGAGCCATTGCCGAGCCCCTCCCAGCCCAGCGCTCCTCAGCTCCTCCTGGATTCCCCAGGAAGGGGCAGGAGAGCAGGCAGATCCCTTRGAGAGGCATTACCTGTCCTGCGTGCTGGAACTGCTGGCAGCGTTTAGAACATCTGAAAAGAATTTCTGCCTAGCCTTCAAGGAGAATGAAAATGTCAAAAGACGTTTGCAAGAACAAAGGGACTCAATAGCTCCTTTTCTTCTGTCTAACATTCTGTTCCAACGAATTTTGGATTTGAGGAATGAGTTTAGACCAGGASAAAACTCCAAGGCAGAGGTACAAGGAGTGACTCCCATCTCTGGGGCTGGCACTGGGGTGGAGGCAGTGTGGGAATGCACTGAGGGGTTGCAGCCTTCCAGGAGGTGAAGGGGGCTTGTGGGAGGGAGAAGGACTTGGGACAAGGATGTGGAGGGACAGGACCCAGGGAATGGCTCCCACTGCCAGAGGGCAGGGCTGGATGGGACATTGGGAATGAGGAATTGTTCCCTGTGAGGGTGGGCAGGCCCTGGCACAGGGTGCCCAGAGCAGCTGGGGCTGCCCCTGGATCCCTGGCAGTGTCCAAGGCCAGGCTGGACAGAACTTGGAGCAGCCTGGGACAGTGGGAGGTGTCCCTGCCATGGCAGGGGTGGCACTGGGTGGGTTTCAGGTCCCTTCCCACCCAAACCACCCCAGGATTCRGTGGCCTTGCTGAGGTCACCAGAGGTGGGTGTGTGGTGAGAGAGTCAGTGCTGGTCTCACTTCCCTTCATGGTCTGATGTTTCTCCCAGCCTTGGATGAAGCAAGGCTGGCTTGGGAGCAATGAGAAAGGCCCAGAACACAGGGAGGGGAAGGAACAGCAAAGACCAGGCCCATGAAAGAATCAGAAGGTGAATTCTACTGAAATCTTTTATGATAAGAGCCCCTGCCTCCTGTTTTTGCTCTTTGAAACACAGTGCAATTTTCAAGTGGATTTTATTTCCCAGGCCATGTAAGGTAGGTCAGCGCCCTGCAAGGGTTTTAATTCCAAAGCAACTCCTGTGAGCACTGCAGTCGCTCTCCTGAAGGGGTAATTGCACTTACAGGGAATAAAAAAACACTTTTAATATTTCTGTGTCATGTCCAACACAAGCAAAGCKCTTTGTTGGCTCCCAAATCCTCATCCATTACTGAACCAGGGACTTGTGGAGTTTTTTCACTGTTCAAAGAGCAAAGGAGACAATCCATGATGTCTGTCCTGGCACTGCAGAGGCCTCAGTGCCAGCCTGTGCAGGCCAGGACAGGAGTGGTGCTGCTGGAAATCTGCAAGCTGCCCATGTTTAGGTTGTTCCAGGCAACCCCACAAAGTGAGCAAAAGGGAAACCAGGGGAATGCAGAGTGGGAAAGCATGGAAGTTTATTGTCACAGAATGGTTTGTGTTGGAAGGGACCTTAAACCCCACCCATGGCAGGGACACCTTCCCCTGTCCCAGGCTGCTCCCAGCCCCAGTGTCCAGCCTGGCCTTGGGCACTGCCAGGGATCCAGGYGCAGCCCCAGCTGCTCTGGGCACCCTGTGCCAGGGCCTGCCCACCCTGCCAGGGAACAATTCCCAATTCCCAGTCTCCCATCCATCCCTGCCCTCTGGCACTGGGAGCCATTCCCTGGCTCCTGTCCCTCCAGCCCTTGTCCCCAGTCCCTCTCCAGCTCTCCTGGAGCCCCTTCAGGCTCTGAACAGCTGCAGCTGGGTCACTCTGGAGCCTCCTCCTCTCCAGGCTTCCTGATTTAAGGGAAGATAACAAGGATGACCAGAAACAATAACATTTTCAGGAGTAATTGATCTGTACTGCAACTTGYGATGAAAGCAACCTTGAAGAAGTCAATATTTCTCATTTTCTGTGGAACAGGTGTGAGCTATGTAAATATGTTTGTTTCACTTGAACTTTGTTTAAATTGGGAAAGTTTCATGGCAGTATTTACAGCTCATGGTGTTGCTTTATGTCATAAATGCTGACAGTGGCTTTGCAGCATCCAGCACAAAGAGCAACATCCAGGTTTTAACAGAATGGAAGCTGCTTTAGAAAAGGTAAAAGTAAAACCTTTTAGATTGTCATAAGGAACCAGCAGCAAGAGGAGAATAAAAGGTTAAAGTTCACATTGCAGTAAAAATATGAACATCCCACAAGCTGTGAATTTATTGATAATTTTAATGGAAATAAATTGGATAGGTTTAAAAAGGAAAAGCAAAATAAAAGACCACAGTTTCCCATTAGAAATACAAGATTCCTAGTGAGCTGAAATTACCCCAAACTCTCTGGTGCTGTCTGAAACACCAGAGCACAAAGCAGCAGGGACCCATCAGTGTTCTTGAGGGATGCAAGGAGAACAGTGAAATCTGAGCTTCCATCTCTCTCTGTGATTTTCCATAGCTGATGGATGTCAGGACTGACAGCCCCCACACTCCTGTCAGGCCTTGCAAACCTCTGCTCTCTTCCAGGGCAGTCATTTAAGATTTTTAAGCCAAGTTTGAAATGTGGCACCTAAAGGTGCCCCCAAAGCCATGCTCTGGCCTCAACAGGAGCCCCAGAAAGCAGTGAGGGAGCTCTGGTGGGCACCCATCACATCATAGAACCAAGGCAGCCCTTGGGTGTTTCCATTGTCGCTGGAATGAACTTCAGTAGTGTTCACTTCACCAGAGGAGGAATAAATCAGCTGAGTGGGATGGAATTCCCTGCCAGGGCTCAGGGGAAGCAGTAGCTCTCTGAAGGACAGGAAGAGAATTAGGGCAGGCAGGGATGAGTCACGGAGGCAGGAGGAGCCAGCAGGGATAGGATTGGGTTTGTGGTGGGAAAACCTTACCCCAGGGAAGCTTTTGGCTGTTTATCCTCGCGCCATCCTTCCCTGGGCTGCTTTGAGGGAGTGGGGATGTTCCCCAAGGAGCTGGTGAGGGAAATCAAGGGACAGGAGGAGGAGGTGGAGGAGGAGGTGGAGGAGGTGGAGGAGGAGGAGGAGGAGGCATTGGTGTTTCTCCTCTGCCACAGCTGCCTTTTTAGTCTGGAGTTCCCTGCAGAGAGAGGTGACTGAGCACACAGCAGCTGGAATTTCAGCCTGGAGCAAAGGAGGGAGCTGGGAAGGGGCTCAGCCTGGAGCAAAGGAAGGAGGGAGCTGGGAAGGGGCTCAGCCTGGAGCAAAGGAAGGAGGGAGCTGGGAAGGGGCTCAGCCTGGAGCAAAGGAGGCTCAGGGGCCCTTGTGGCTCTGCACAGCTCCTGCCAGGAGGGCACAGCCNGAACAGGGACAGGAGCAGAGGGAACGGCCTCAGGCTGGGCCAGGGCAGCTCAGGGTGGGCACAGCAGGAATTTCCCCATGGAAAGGGGGCTCAGGGCAGGCTCAGGGTGGGCACAGCAGGAATTTCCCCATGGAAAGGGGGCTCAGGCCTTGGCACTGCCCAGGGAGGGTTGCAGTGCCCATCCCTGCAGGTGTCCCAGGAATGGCTGGAGGTGGCACTGAGTGCTCTGGGCTGGGGACAGGGTAGGGATCAGGCACAGCTGGGACTCCATGGTCTGGGAGGTCTTTCCCAACCTCAGTGATTCAGGTGATCTGTGGGAAAATCCTCACCCCTTTTAAACACAAACCTGTTATTCTCAAACCTAACCCTCACCTTTTTGCTGTCTCTGCCTTGTCCTGTGGATTTCCTGAAGTTCAGTTGAAAAACAGGTGGGGACTTTTCCTTCATCTGAAGCCACTCCTTTTCTTTATTTTTACCTACTGAGGATAAAACCTGATCTGCTGAAGGCAATATGAGTTAATGCAAAAAAAAGAGAAAAACTAATTAAGCACACAAAGGTGCCCATCCCRTTCTGCTGAAGGACAGAGAGCAGAGCAAAGAGGAGCATCCACTGCCAGTGCAGATTAAATTGGGGTGCTGGCTCCTGTCTTAGAGAAACAGAATCATTTCAAAGAAATACATTTATATTTCAGCTTGAGCATCACTTTCTCATCTGGGAATGAAATAATTCCAGTGTAGCAGCATCCCTCTGTTTCTTAGTAACCATGGAGCCAGACTGATGAATTGAATTTCTGTTCTGGCCACATCTTCCTACTCCCTTTAGACAAAAAGAGCACAGCTCTGCCAGGAACTCCAACTCACGCTGCTTCTCATTTCCACCAGGGTTTTGTCTGTTCTTGTAGCAACAGCAGATGTGGAGGGGTCTCTCTGCTCCTGGACACTTTGCTCACTGGAGCATGTGAGACGCTCCCAAGGCAGGATGAGCCAGTAGGGAACAGTGTCCAACAGAGAATGGAAACTSTCTCTTAGTTAGAAAGCCACATCCAGATATCCTGAAGGATCAGGGCTGCAGAAACATGAGAGTGGTGAAATTCAGGGAGGGAGGTCACAGCCGCCATCCCTAAACATCACTGGATGAAGGTTGATCCAGCAGGAATGGAACAGCAGCCAGCAGGAGCAGGGCTGGGCCAGAGGCACAGGGTCTGCACTGTCATTTATCCATGGAGAGTGTGACAAAAACACACACAGATCCGTGGATCCAGAGGGAGCAAGGAGCACAGTGAGAAACCCAGCAATTCCACTGGGAACATTAATGGCACACTCCAGGAATCTGGTGTGGCTGGAGAAAATCAATTGTGAAACTCTTTGAGGTTTGCACATTTGTTTTCATTTTCCATCAGAAAAGTCAGAAGCTTTTGAGAAGTTTCATTAAGAACAGGAAAAGACCAAGCCATGCTGGAATGATGAACAGCCTGGGCTCTGGAGTGCTCCATGGGATCTGGGACCCTCTGCTTTGAGCCCTTCTCTGCATGCAGAGGGAAAGCACAATCCTTGGGATATTGAGTGTTCTCTGCACAGGGTGGGGGCACCTGCTGGCCTCAAGCCCCACGTGGTGTTTGGGCAGAGGTTGGGCTTGATGATCTCAGAGGTCTTTTCCAACCTCAGCAATTCCATGGTTCTGGGCTGCAACATCAATGATACAGGCACAGGAATATCTGACCAAAAGCAGTTTCTAAGAAGAGATTTAGTGAAATGATTCAGGGAAGGTTTTCATTTCAATTAACAGAGATTTCTCTGTAGACACACAGGATCCAGGCTTTTAGTTAATTTATCTCTCTTCAGCTCACATTTGCTTTTGTATCCATCCCCACACACTCCTCTGTTTGCTTGCTGTGCAGAAATCTCAATTTTATGATCCTTGGATAAATATGAAGACTGTACTGAATGCAGTCTGAGTTCATGTTTGAAGAAACAAAACTGGAACTCCACATTTTTTACAAAGGTTTTTAATGTCTCAGGATCTTCCAGGTATCTGGATTTTTATCTGATTGTTCTCTGTCATATAAATACTAACAGACAATTCAGAGATAACCTTAAGCTGCAGCTCTAAATCTGAATCACATGAGAGAATGAGACTTGTGTGGGCATTTCCTTACTGCTCTGGGGTCAATAACTGAAAATTCTGTGAATAACATGAGAGAAGTAATTCAGAACTGAGCAGTTCAGATTGCCCAGAGCAGCTGGGGCTGCTCCTGGATCCCTGGCAGTGCCCAAGGCCAGGTTGGACYGGGCTTGGAGCASCCTGGGACAGTGGAAGGTGTCCCTGCCAMGGCAGGGGTGGCARTGGGTGGGCTTTCAGGTTCTTCCAACCCAAARCATGCCAGGATTCCATTCTCAGATTCTACAAGGCCAGACCTGTGCTMGTGCAATTCCCCAGGCACTGAATYCAGAGCCAGGGAACTCCAGCTCTCACCTTCCCTGTCCTCTCCAAAGCAAACACATGCTTCAGTAATGAACTGTGAGGAGCAGRGCTGGGAGACATCACCCAGGAGAGGGCAGGCAGGAAAACGAGGAGCCTGAAAAAACCAACCCAGGAAAATAATGAACTTTTCTGGTGGAGGAGGATGCAAAAAGAATCTGGGCACCAAATTCCTCCTTCTTAGAACTGTAGAATCAGAAGTTCATTTAAGTTGGAAAAGTCCTTGGAGATTATGGAGTCCAGTCATTCCCCAGCCCTGCCAAGGCCATCACTGACCCATGCRGTGGTTATTGCCAATAACCTCAACCACCTAGTCTCCTTTTAAAAGGAAATTCTCCATGAATTTGGAATAACAGAATGGAAATAAGTGGAAAATCAGGCCCTATTCCTTTCCAACTGTCTCTTGGAGGGGCTTTGGTGGCACTTCCTTTGCCAAAGTCCAAGCCTCTGGAACTGGCCCGTGTTGAGTTCCCCCCATTATGGTTCTGAGTGATCAGCTGGAGCTACATCACCTCTCCCTTTCCCAACAGCCAAGAATGATTCCCTTATTTAAGTCATTAAACGCTCAAACATTTTTTGCCAGGGGTCAGAGCACCTGCCTCAGATTGCTCCCAGATGGGGATGGTTGCCAAGGGAACAGCCAGCATCACCTGTGCATCCTCAGCCCTCCCAGCAGCGAGCAGGTTCCTTCTCTCTGGGTGAGCTCAGAGTTACAGATGCCCGCTGAGAGTGATCTGTTTGCTGCTAACTGTTGTGACAGGACAGCAGAGTCTCATGTTTGGTTTTACTGTTGCTGGAGTCTGGGAATTTCAGTCAGCACATTCAGAAGGACTGGGCTCGGGGATGTTTTTCCCTAAACCATCAGGGTGAGCTCTGACAAATGATGATGTGTGACCACAGACTTAGCCTTTGCTTCGTGGCTGTGTGAAACACTTGGGCTCAATCCCACCCAGAGTCATCCACAAAATCTGTATTGACATCCAGCTAGCCACACTGACTCCTTTCCTAGCCAAAGGGGAGGTTTGTCATCTTTCTTTCCAGTAACAGACTGAATTATCTGTGCTGGGGAAGGGAAAGGCTGCCTTGGCTCAGCTGTTGACATCCCCTCTCTGGACACCTAAAATGTGAGGAAATGTATCTCCATGCTCAGACACTCTGGGCTGATGCTCTGTGTCCAAATGTGAACGTCCTCAGTATTGACATCTCCATTGGAATGAGTTATCTGGGTTCTCTTGACACTTAATGAAGGAAAACAGACCCCCAGAGGCCACAGCTGCCTGCACTGCAAGAGGGATGTGGGGCCAGACACAGCAGGCAGGAAATGCCCTGTGCTGTACAGGAGACCAGACAGGAGCCAAACCCAGCTGCCCTTGTGCTCTTCCTTCATATGTAGGGAAAATTCAGTAAATTGGAGGCAGGATTGGAGAAATAGGGCTGAATTTCCAGAAAATCCCAGTTAGCAGTTGTASAAACCAAGGTGTGGAGGCTGCTGCTCAACAGACACATTTCCTTCTGTTCCAGCAGCTTCCAGATGTTCCAAGACCCTTCCTTACAACTGTGTTGACCAGCCACTGAAGAGGAGAAGAGGAGARACAGAAATAGTAAAGGCCTCTTCCAACTCACTTTCCATTATAACTCTTCTTGGGTTATTTTCCATCTGCAGGAGGTTCCAGCTGAGAAAACTGAATAATCCCATAATCCCAGAATGGTTTGGGTTGGAAGGGAATTTGCAGATCATGTAATTCCAACTTCCTGCCATGGCTGGAACAGCCAAAGTCCTTGGGATTTGGTTGTATCCATTATTTCAGTGATGCTCCTGCCAGATTGTGTTTTCTTGGGCAGAGAAAGATCAAATTAGTTTCCAAAAAGTTGTTGAATAAAGTTTTTAAAAGTGAAATGGGAGAAAATCAGAGGGGCTACTGCCAGCAAAGGCTGCTGGGGATGGCAATGGAAATGTCAGGGAGGTCTGTGCAGTGGCTCCTGGCCAGGGGTGGAGTGGATAATTCCAGGATAATTCCACACTRAAGGCACCAACAGATCCCAGAGTCCATTTGAGAGAGATGGAAATGATTCCTCCTGAGCTCCTGCCCCACAGCTCCCCCAGGGCACTCCCAAGAGCCCAATAAAATGCATTTTGCAGGAGTTTATTGCTGCCTTGGCACAACTGCTGCACTGTATCCAGAGCTCCTAATGAACTCCACAACACGATGGACTTCTCTTGACCAACCCTGGATGACGTTTCTCTGCGCTGGAGGCATCACCCCCCTGTGGGCCATCTAAACATCGTCCTGGGAACTCCTCAGGCTACTCCACACCCTGGAGAGGACAAGAAGATGAATAGGGCACCTCTGTCTGTCCCCTAAAGATGAACTGCTGGACACAGCACAGATGCAGCTGGAGGAGAGGGAATCTTGAGTTCTCCCTGTGCAGATCCCAGACCTGCCCTTCAGGACCAGGACCAGGTTTCAGCCATGCCAAACTTTCCTGGCTGAATTCCATTCCACTCCGTTCCATCCAGCTCAATTCCATTTCTCCATTGTTCCCAGGGGAACTATGAGTGATTTCCAGGTTTGCCTTGGGAATGAGTCCTCTGCAGAATCACTCAGTGGGATGCAAAACAGAACCTTCTAAACCTCCCAACCTTCAGTTCAGACAGTTTTACCTCTTGTTGTGATGGTTCTTGTTTTGACATTTTCTGTGGGGGCACATTTACAGCTCATATCAACAGAGTGGATCTGGACTGGACTCGGAGTGTTTTGGGCATTACACATTTTTACAGGGAATACTTGAAGAAGCTCAAGGACTGTCTGCAAGTAATACACATTTGGATGAGATGTTCTGCTCGTTTCTCCAACTGCAGCAGCCATCACACACAGATCCACATCCAGGACTTTACTCAGGAGATGCTCCATGAGCTCAGGAYTTCTTTATCAGGGTGGGCAGGSCCTGGCACAGGGTGCCCAGAGCAGCTGTGGCTGCCCCTGGATCCCCGGCAGTGCCCAAGGCCAGCCTGGAATGTCCTGGAGTGCCCTGGAATAGTGGGAGGTGCTTTTGCRGGGAGGACCTGGGGTGCTCTGCCAGGACCAACCCTACTGGGCAGAGATCAGCCAACAAAGGAGTTTGTGGATATCTGCTGGAAGAGCTTTTTGGGTTGTGCTCTCAGATTCGGAATCCTGGGAGCAGGGAACTGGGACAGACTCCCAGCCTAATCTGTGCCTGACCTGGAACAGCCATTCCCACCTAACACTSCCATGGCTGCATCTCCCAGGAAGCTGCAGAGGAACAGAGAACTGATCTCCATTCCACAGATGGAGCAAGCAAGGCACCAGATCCAGCACATGGCACATTTGTGCCTGCTCCTTGGCCCCCCTGCAGAGCAGCTGCTGCTGAACTCTCCCAGAGCAATGACTCAGCTGAAGGGAAGCACAGYGAAGAGGAACTTTCTGTGCAATCTGGCAGTGTGACCCAGACCTGCTTTGCCTCAGCCTGGAGCACCACCTCCATCACCCTGCAGTGCCCTGTGCCTGGCATGGCAAAGCTGTGTCCAGACTGTCCTTGGGCACTGCTGGCACTCATGGGGAGCTGCTCAGGTCACTCCAATTCCACTCTTTCTCTCTACAGTGGGGTGGGAATTGTTCCTTTAACTGCAGTAGGAATTCCTGTAAGGAAAATCCTTTGGGACTGCTCCAAACCCAAGCTGGTTTTAGCCCAGGTCTGAATCTCTCACAGTCCTTATGCCCAGGGCTGTTCCTTGAGGTTGTGATTCAGCAGTTCAGGTGCTGTGCAGGAAAGCCTCACGTGGATAATCGAGCAAGATTCCCTCCTGCAGCTCCACCCACCCACCCTCTCCAAGCAGATGATGGAGAGTGATGGTTCAGTCAGTCGTGGAGTCCCCAGCCCTGGGCAGACTGAAAATCCATGTGGATGTGGCACCTGGGGACATGGTCAGTGGTGGCCTTGGCAGGCCTGGGGGAGCAGTTGGATTTGATAATCTCAGAGGGTTTTTCCAACCTATAAAAATCCCTGATTCTACAGTTCTAAGGAGGAATTTAGTGCCRAGATTCCTTTTGCATACTCCTCCACAGGAGAGGCTCATTATTTTCCTGGATCAGCTTTTTCAGGCTGATGGTTTTCCTCCTGCCCTCTCCTGGGTGATGTGTCCCAGCAGTGCTCCTCACAGTCTGGGTATGCAGTTAATTACTGGAGTGTTCGGTTGTTTGTTTGCTTTGGAGAGGACAGGGAAGGTGAGAGCTGGAGTTCCCTGGCTCTGCACTCAGTGGCTGCTCTGCAGCTCCCACACTGAGGGCAGCTCAAGGCTAAAGCACCAATTAAATTCCACTTGAACCTTCTAATAATGCCAAGAAAAAAAGGAAAGTGGCTTCACCCCTGCAACACTCGCCCTGCTGAGGGGGTTTCACCCCATCCTTCACACCAACCTCTCCTTGAGCTCCCACACTCCCCCCCAGCTGCTGCAGCAGCCCAGCTCCTCCTGTGCCTGGAGCAGATCCCCTGGGGAAGGGATGGAGCTGCTGAGGGAACCAGCAGTGGCCATGGCTCAGACTGAGCACAGCCATACCATGAGACCCCCCTGTCCCTGGGCAAGTCCTTCTGCCACCTTGGAGCAGCTTTCCCTCTCCAGAGAAAAGGAAAGTCACTCCGGGGCTCAGAGGGAGGAAATGGGAAGGAAAAAGAGAGACCTGAGTTGGAACAGAGGGAGCTGAGGGCTGGCACTTGCCCCGAGGCTGCACAGAACCACAACCACAAAGGCTGTAGTGTTGGGACATCCAGCATGGAGTGATTTGACAGAGAAGGATGCAAACGGACTCAGAACAGGCAGAGAACAGCCAAACCCAAACCCCAGAGTTCGTGCAAAGACACACAACCCCCCTGCACCCAGATATCCATGTTTATATTTGTGCTGAGTGGTTTTGGTYCATGGAATTGCTCCCATCCATTCATGGCCTCTCCAGAAAGCCCCAGCTATCAGATACCAGCTTGGCCCTCGTGTCACTCCAGCACAGGCTGAGCCTGCCAGAGGCATTTGGCACTGCATTTATGCACAACTCAGGTCAAATAAAACAAACTTTTTATCCTACTGGTAAGATTTTTGGTTCTCTGCACAAAACATTCTGGAAGTTTAATYCATGTGAACACCAACACTACACTTAGGTGTTATTTATATACAAACACTTTACCAGCTGCCCCATTATTAAAACCTCAATCTGTTTTCATGGAAAGAAAATGAAGATTCATATCTTTCTTTTTCCCACGGACATTTGAATTTCCATGGACTGGCCCAGAGAGTGCCCTGAGTTCTGCCTGGTGCACATGGAAGGACATCAGCCCAGCCCACGGGAGAAGCTGCACCAGCTCGAGTCCCCCCTGCCCTGCACCAAACTGCTGAAACAGGAGGAAGCCTTGACTTTCCCAGTGAGCTCTGGCAAGTCAGGCCCTGGCACAGGGATCACTAGGAAAAAAACAGCCCCCATTTTGTCCAAGTGCTGCCTTTCCCCTGCAGAGAGCAGTAATCATATTTCTCATCTGAATTTCCCCTGAACAGGAGTTATTGCCCAGAGCTTTGATTTGTGAGGCAATTAAGCAGGCTGGGATTTTCTTCTCATACTTTTCCCATTTCCAAGCTCAACTGCTGATGCCAGCAGACACAGCTTATTTGTTCTTGCAGATAATGTCATTTTTAGTGCTAAAAAAGTCATTTCAGAGCACATGGATCCAATGACCTATAAGCTCTGATTGTGTTTTCACAGATGCATTTCTTTAAGGCCAGAAGGAAATATTGTCATCCCCATCCTGCCTGACCTGAGTGGGACATGGGACATGGAAATTCCCTCTGTAATTTCTGTGCTGCACCTCATAATCCCTGCTTCAATAAGAGCCATGGAAAACCATCCATCCTTCCCTGCTTTTTGCAGCAGGAATATATGGCAAAGTAATTCACTCACTTTGGGATTGAAGGGATTTGACTGATCTGTATAGGCATATTTATCTCACATGTATTACCCCCAGTCTTTGACATATCTGGTGCTTTTCTGTGACTGATGAATATTTGGTGTAATAATATTTTTCCACCAGCAAATTTATTAGTCTTGAAATCACTAAGGTAGAGCTGGTRAGGAAATAGTTGCATTTGTTTTGCAGGCACAATGGCTTGTTCTCCTGCTTGTAACTGAAAAAAAAAATCTCTGCTCATGAAATCAAGTTCAACATTTTTCATTTCTCCTGCTGGAACTTTCCAATCAATAGAAAAGGAGAAATTTTATGTAACAAGGATTTTTCTTCTGGTGTGACATTTTGATTTGTAGCTGCCAACATTTTAATGTGTTTATTCCCACCTTTAAGAAAGGGAATAAGAGGGAGTTTACAGGAGCTGCAGGATGTAGGAGCGTTGGAGGGTTGGACAGTGGGGACGGATGGAGAGCAGAGATCTCTGCAGCCAGGTCAGGAACTTGGGGTTTATTGCAAAGGGCCTGGGTGCAGGGCCCTGCTGGGATTTGGGGTTTATTGCAAAGGGCCTGGGTGCAGGGCCCTGCTGGGAGCTGCCAGCCACAGCTCAGAGCAGGCCTGAGAGAAGAGAGGGGGAGAGAGGATGAGAGGGTGAGAGAGTAAAAGGGTAAGAGAGCAAAAGGGGTAAGGGAGCAAAGTTCTCGTTCCAATACCATAAATCTTCTTCTGTGGTGAATATTCTAATTCTCACTAACCAATCTAGTACAAGATACAAATCCTATAGCATTTACATACAGCCTATAAGAATCATTACATTACCATCCTGTGTTACATTTTAAACCCTAAAAACTCCTCTTTGAGCCCCTTCTGCCAAGCTGTAGGGTCTGCTCTGACCCTTGGGCCTGTCTGCAAGCAGAGGGTGTTGTTCCATCAAAAGGGGATTACCTTCAGCTGGCCACACCATTGTTTTCCAGTTGTTCAGTAACTGAGGGATCTCAAAGCTTGCTTTCATTTCAATCTCGCTTATAGTTTCTATATTCTCAAAATCTTTTGCCAGACAATCATATTTATAAGGCTTTCCTGTTTCATCTTCCCCAACATCAGGAGATGTTCCCCTTCTGACCAGGACCAGTGAGCCAATCCTGGAATATCTTGGGCTGGAAAGGACCCACAGGCTCATCCAGTCCCACCTCAAGCCCTGCCCAGACCTCCAACAATCCCACCCTGYGCACCCCAAGCCCTCCTGCAGCTCTGGGACCATTTCCTGGGGAGCCTGGGCAGTGCCAGCACCTCTGGGGAAGAAACTTTCCCTGAAATCCATCCCAACCCCCTGTGACACAGCCCCAGGCCATTCCCAGGGTCCTGTCCCTGTCCCAGAGCAGAGATCAGAGCTGCCCTCAGGAGGAAAGAAAGGCTGTTCTCAGCAGGCTGGGGCTGTCTGGCAGAAGGGGCTGTTGAGCATTTTGCTGTCAGGTACAAAGGTGCAGTGATTCAGAACTCTGCAGATGCAAGGTGTTAACACACTTTCACTTCAGCAGGATTATTTTCTTTTCCTTCACAATATTTTAATTATGCTGTAGCTATAATTAGTTGAGTTAAAATAGGATTTATAATGCATTTAAAAGATCTTTTCCTGCCTTCCCACATTTTCCCAGACTTCTCAGGTGCTTGGAGAAAAAAAAAAAGGCAAAAATCAAGAGAATTTGGTACGTGTGTGCACTTAATGAAGGCAGTGCAGTCCCAGGAGCAGCACTGCAGGGCCTGGACCCATGGATCAGATGGGTCAAATGCAGAACAAGATGCAGGAAAAAGGGATTGGAGGAGCTGGGTAAAACATTGCCATACACAGCATTTTAATGCCCTTCCAGGGATCCCAATCTATCTCAGCCAGAAGAGCTCTTGAATCTATAAGAGAGGTGAACAAGGGAGCATCTTAAATTAACAGCAGTTCAAAGACTGAAAGTCAGGGAGGGAATAAATGAGATGCCCAGGCAGAAAAGAGCAGACAGAACAATGCAGGCAGCACCCTCTGAGCAGTCTGGGGATAAAACTGCTCAGGATTTTTTGTCCCAGGCACTTTTCCACCTCTCCCCACTGTGAGCTCCCAAACATTTGATCTCTGATGATATTTCAGCTCACCAGCTGCCTCCTGGCAGTGCAGACAGACACAGGAGCACACCAAGGCTCGAGTTCCCCTTGCTTTTAGCATGGACAGCTCCTGCAGCCTGAAATATTGTCCCACTGTGGCAGCTTGCCCAGCCCTCCCTGTCCTGAAGGCTGGAGGAGAGCAGGAGTGTTCCAGCATCAGACATGGCCAAAATTCCAGCTCAGAGAATCCCAGAATGGTTTGGGTAGAAAAGGGACCTTAAAGCCCACCCATGGCAGGGACGCCTCCCACTYTCCCAMGCTGCTCCAAGCCCTGTCCAGCCTGGRCTTGGGCACTGCCAGGGATGCAGGGGCAGCCCCAGCTGCTCTGGGCACCCTGTGCCAGGGCTTGCCTACCCTCGTTTTAATTTTTTTTTCCTTATACCCAGTCTAAATCCACCCTCTTTTAGTTGAAAACCATCACTCTTATTGCAACAGTCCCTGCTAAAATGTTTGCCCCCAGCTCTCCTGTGTGGTATTTTCTGTGCCCCCAGGACAAAGGAGGAATTAAAAATCTGACTCCATGRTCTTAGAAGGCTGATTTATTATTTTATTATACTATATTATACTAAAAAAAAGAATGCTATACTAAAACTATACTAAAGAATACAGAAAGGATACAGACAGGTTACAAAGAATGATGATGAATCTTGTGACTGCTTCCAGAGTTCCAACACAGCCTGACCATGATTGGTCATTAAGTCAAAACAATTCACATGAAACCAATGAAACATTCACCTGTTGGATAAAACAATCTCCAACCACATTCCAAAGCAGCAAACACAGGAGAAGCAATGAGATAATATTATTTTCCTTTTTCTCTGAGGCTTCTCAGGYGAAGGAATCCTGGTGAAGGGATTTTTCAGAAAATATGACAGTGACACTCSTGGAGCCCCTTCAGGCCCTGGCAGGGCTCTGAGCTCTCCCTGGAGCTTCTCCTCCCCAGGTGAGCCCCCCCAGCTCTCCCAGCCTGGCTCCAGCCCTGGAGCAGCTCCGTGGCTCCTCTGGACCTGCTCCAACCCCTSTGTGTGCCCTGGTGCCACAGGGACACCGAGCCTGGCACGGGCGGAAGCCGGGAGGAAGGGAGGGAGGGAGGTGGTGTCACTGTGATATTTTCGGAAAAATCCTTTCGCCAGGATTTCTTCTTCTGGGAAGCTGGGAAGCTTCAGCTTCTGCCTGATTTGCTGCTTTGGAATGTGAGTTGGAGAATTGTTTACCCAGCATGTGAATTGTTTTAACTTAATGACCAATCCCAGTCCAGCTGTGTTGGACTCTCTGAGTCTGTCACAGGTTTTTATTATTCATTCTTGTCTAGCTTTCTGATGTCTCCTTTCTCTTTCTTTTTTATAGTAATATAATATAATATAATATAATATAATATAATATAATATAATAT
>NDFG01000514.1:309910-327482 GCA_002167245.1 Sporophila hypoxantha
ATAATATAATATAATATAATATAATATAATATAATATAATATAATATAATATAATATAATATAATATAATATAATATAATATAATATATATCAGCCTTCTGAGAACTTGGAGTCAATGCTCATCTCTCACCTAGTCCTGGGAACCCTCACAACACAACAAGGTGGATCTTTGGGAAATGCCAGGGCCCATCACTGCCTGAACTGTGAGCAATTTCAGAGAACAAATGGCAGCTGGGGCCAGGTTACTGCTGGAAAATGGGTTTGGGTTCCAACCCTGGACTGGCTCCAGTGAAATGAAAATTCTTTGGACTCTTCAACTCCATTTCTAAATGTCCTTTTTGTGACAGAGGCTCCCASATCGAGTCCTGAGGATGTGATTTCAGGGTCTGTTACTGCTCCAGGCCTCAAACAGGGACAATGCCCTTTCCCTGACACCTGGGGTGACAGCAAAGCCCAAWATCTCACAGCAACAAGGTGCAGACAAACCCTGGCTCTGTTCAAACCCCAAAACCTTTCAGGCAACCTGACAGTGCCTCTGACTGATCTGGGGTGCTTTTTTCAGCAGTTTTCAGTCTTCATTGTTTTGGAGCAAATGGTGATTTTATCTGCAGAGCAGCACCAACAACAAAGTCTCACTTTTAGATTTGCTGGTTTGAACCATATTGCTGACACTGACAATTGCTTGAGAGATAAATTCTGAAAAAGCAGCTAAAACAAGTTTCTAATTATGTACAGATCCTGCTTTGGTGTTGATTAGAATTCCCAGTCCTGCAGAGCAGGCTGTAATTATTATTTTCTCACATGTTGACAAGGCAATAAAATATTAGAACAGTTGGATACGACATTTGCTTATCAGAAAGGAAAAAATTGTGCAGCTCTTCAGGGCTGAAAATGTGAGTCCATGACCACAACTGAGGGCACTGGGATTCCAAGGATGGACCTCATTTCAGATACTGCTTCCAGGAGGCAGCTGAGACAGCACAAGTGCAGGGAGGGCCATCTGTGGTGAGAGCTGAGCCCCAGAAATTGGCTAAATGAGTCTCATTCCCTGTACAGGAGGAGAAATGAAACTGATGTTTGGGGAGGTTGAAATGGGCCCTGGAGAACGTGATTTCCAGTTCATCAGAGTTTGCAGAGAAAAATGGAAGTTTAAAAGGGGGAAAACTTGGTTTTCATTTAAAAATTTCAGTTTCTTGCTAAGATTTTTTGATGTCTTCAAAAAGTTGCCTGTGTCTTTGAAGATTTTTATTTGTCTGGATATAATAATACAATTAGGGAAGTGAGGCTTATTCCATGAACATTTTTGCCTCATTCAAACTCCTGGGTTTCCCTTGACAAGCCTCACCCTGCTTTGAGTGATGTCAGCTTGAAGGATGTCTTAGAATCAGGTCTCCATGGAGTCAATCACCTTTGGCCACCAGCTCTGGTCACCAGAGCATCCAGAACCTGCATCCAGAACTTCAGCTGCACTAGCAGCTCTAAATGGTGTTTCTGACAAGGTTTCCTGGCTTCAGAATAGAATAATCTTCAGCCTGTGCTGGGCTTTTACACTGAAAACCAGGTCAGAAATGCCCAGCTCTGGCATAGCCCAACTGGATCATTTCATTAGGAATGCATTATTACTTTCCAGAGCCATGTTTGGCTCAAAAACATGTAGAGTCTGAACTGAAAAGAAAGTTTTTATTATCCAGCTCTGAAAGAATCAAAGGATTTTTCTCCCCCAGTGAAGTAAAATCACAAAATCCACAGATKTTTGCATTATTCAATGTTTTCCATCCTCAGACTGCAATCACTTATCTCTGCTATTTTAACAAGCATTAAAAGAGCCCTCATCCACTCAAGTGGAAACCTGGAACACTAAGCTGTGCATGAAGATAATTTATTGACCTACAATATCCAGCAAGGTTACCAGGTTTGGATTTCACCCATTTATTCTTTTCCTTGCTACTTCGAAGAGAAAATTAAGACAAATTATTATTTGTAAAAACAGTAAACTGGGTCATTGCAAATGTCAGGGAGGAAGCATTACAGCAAAATCCCCACCATTAAACTGCCAGGAGGAATTATTRAGGATAACTTTAGGCTTAAGTGGAGTGGAGTGTACTTTTAAACTGCACCTCTGGGAATTCATTTTTCCATTTTCAGTCCTTTTACTCAATGTCAWGTGTAGTACTGGGGTGGGTTTTTTTGGTTAATTGTACAGGTGGGGACATCTAAGTGCTCTGGCTGAGCCAAGCAAAACCCATCCAGGTCTGAGTGGGCACCTTTGTAATTATCAGAGAGAAGGAGCAGCCCTGAAGGATGAGAGATGCTTCTCTTGGGAAGTGGAGGGAGGGTAGAGAAGATGAATTTCCCTCTAGGACATCTCACTTCTCAAGAGCTACAAAGCAAGCCCAGAATGGCTCCTTCAGAGGCACATGAAGATGAGAGGAACCCTGGAGCCAGGAAAAGAAAGTCCTGGGAGCCAAGGCCAGGCAGGAGCACAGAGGAAGGCAGCAGCTCAGGCACAGTCTGCTTCCAGCTACACTGAGCTGGGCTTTGGGAAACCCTGACAAAGGGAGAGCTGGGGTTAGGGGCACTGCAGGCTGACCTCACTTCTTGGAAGTGTTTTTGGGTTGGGATGAAGGTGATGCTCTCCATCAGCAGAGTGTGAGCAGAGCAAAGACCTGACCCAGCTTGGAAGCTCCAGCAGGCAGGAGCAGGGAGCTGGAAATCCAGAGCAGCCAAGGCTCCAGCAGGGATGCACAGAGCTCAGGAGGGGCAGGGGGTGCTGAATTCAACACAACACAGTCCCAGGATTCCAGCAGGAAAGGGATTTGATGGCAGCTGTTCTTTTTCTATTAGAAACTATATCACAGAATCCCAGGATGGTTTGGGCTAGAAGGGGCCTTAAACACCCTCCAGTTCCACCCCCTGACATAGGCTCACCTTAATGCTTTAGTGAGCCCTGGGTCCCAAAATGAGCACAACCTGGAGCTGTGTCAGGGAGGCTCKGGTTGGATCTCAGGGAAAGGTTCTTCCCCCAGAGGTGCTGGCACTGCCCAGGCTCCCCAGGGAATGGTCCCAGAGCTGCAGGAGGGCTTGGACAGCYCTGCCAGGGGTGCCCAGGGTGGGATTGTTGGGGGGTCTGGGCAGGGCCAGGGATGGGACTGGATGTTCCCTGGGGATCCCCTCCAGTTCAGGATATTCCATMACTCTGTGACACAGCACAGCACCTTCTTAGCAGCCACCCAAAGAGGTGTCAAACCCACAGGAGAACCTTTTGCAAACACAAATTGAGACCATCCTTTGATTCCYTGAATCCCCCAGCCTTGCTGCCCTCACTGTACTTTGCACCAAATAAACSCTCTGGGAGAGCTGGTTTTCCCTTAATCTACAGCTGATTGAGGCATCTTGTCTGACAACCAAAACTGTTCCATTGTAACTTTTACTCATGAAAATAGAGCCTTCACCTTCAGGTGCCTGCATTGTCTTGACAGAGTTCCAGTCATAAAAGCTCTGGTGCAGCTCGGGCTCTGATGGATTGGAAGCCATAAATCTCCTTGTTATTGGAGCAACAGTTCTCCACACTCAGTGCAACAAGTACTCCCCAGCCATAAATCCTTGTCTCCTTTTCCAAAAGAGCCCATTTGGAATGCTTCAGCAGGATCTGGATGATTCTTTAGCTATTTGGGTGCTTCTTAAAAAAGCCATTAGAGGCATTCTCAGCGAGGAAACGAGTCTCCTGGTGAGGCTTTGACAAGAATCCCAGCGTTAACACAAACCCCACTGCTGGAGATGCAAGGGAAGTAGTTGAACAATTTTATTCTTTACAATATTTTCCTTGTTCTCTGAACATCCACTGATCAGAACTGGAGACCACACACTTCGAGGTTCATTGCAGACTTCAATGACCCTTACGTCATTTCAAATGAAAACACAGGAATAACAAACAAACAAACAAATGTTTTGGACCATGTGTAGAGTGATATTTAGAAGTAGATATGAAACAATGAGATTACCTTCAGGTCATGGTAGATTCTCCCCAYGTGATTTTGAAACCCTAAACTTTCTGTGGAAAAGCCCTTTAAAGCAGTATTTCTTTATCTTTTGTATAATTCTGGACCAAAAGAATCCCTAAAGCAGATGGGACAAGTTACTTTTTCCAGCAGCAGCATCATCTAAAAGAGTTAATTCAGGTTATGAATTGAATTCTGGCTTCTTGCACTGAGTGAAAGAACAGTTTTAGATTCATGCAGAGCCTGAATGTTGCTTGATTCCAGCTCTGTGTCCCTGAGGAGATGAAACACATCCCAAAATGTTCCCCAGGCCAGAGCCCTGGGAGAACTGCGGSAATAAACCCCTCAAGGCAGAGGGCAGAGCTGGAAGGAACAAGCAGCACTGACATGGAGCCTCATGCTCAAGTATCCTCCTTAAATCAAACCTTCAGCAAAGCCAAGACCTCTCCAGGATAAATCTTCTCATTTGAAAGGTGATTCATTGGAATCAAAACAGGGAAAGAAAAGATGCTGAGTGTCATCTGCTTCCCAAGGGTGGAAAGAAGAAATCCAGCCCTGAGTCAAGGCAAGCGCTTGGATGACTCAGCTGAAAAAAATGGAATTTTTTGTTGCACTGTCAACACATTGCTTTTTAAAATGGTAACTGAGAACCTTTGACAATTCCTGGGTGTGTTTGGGTCTTGGTCAAGACCACACCCATACTGCAGATACAGGGGTTCTCTCACATCTTCAGGACTTCCTGAGGACACCGAGAGCAAAGTCCTGCTGTGCTCCAGCAGGGCAMAGCAGGACAAGAAGGGCAGAAGGACAGGGAAGGACAACCAGGGAGCCACCTCAGCACTGCCACAAGGACACAACTGCGGGGAAGGAAACCACTCACCTAAAATATTTCCAGTGTAATTTATTTGGGAAGATTAATCCCTCTAAGTTCCAAATCCTTCCAGACAAACAGACACACACCCCCAAAATAGCCATTACAGGTCTTTTCCTCGTACTCAGCAAGAAAAGGCACCCAGGATGATTTAATGGCTTGAGTCATTAGTTGCATATTGATGACAGGGGGTGATGCCAAATCCCCAGGCTTGGCAGGAAGCTGGAGATCCCATTAGAGCTTCTGTTACACTTGCAAGATCAGAGTGTGAAACCTCCTTACTACTGCATTAAAAAAGGGGGTTTATTTTCTCCAGTGAAACCTTTTTCTCATCAAAAGAACATCCTCAGCACCTGTATTCCTTGTTTTTTAGTGAGGGATGAGCTGCATATGTGCAATCTCCTGATGCAAGTTACAGCAAACATGACCTCCTCTGCTCTGTGCTCCAAGAGGGATCAGCAGAGCTCCTTCTCCTTCCCAAAATGRGGGGCTATGGGGCAAAGAGATGGTCAGGGCAGGGAACAAGTAACAGGAATCTTCCCAGGGCACCAGACTTGTGAATAAATCCTGGATTCTCTCACTGGTTTTCTGGTACTTCAACTTTCACATCATTCCTGGGTCTCAGTTTTGAGCTTCCCCTGCCAACCAAGTCAGTGGAGAACTCTGCTGGAGCAAAAAGCTGCATATCACCAATTCACAAAAGAACTCAGAGAGCCACTGATTATCTCAGGGCAGCGCCAGCAGGAGAGCCAGCAAGGGAGGGATTGTCCTGGGCTATCTTCCGGAACCCATAACTCAGACTATTTTCAATCAGCCTGACTTTTCCTGCAGACAAAGCAAACCCCTCACCCAAACCAGATCAGATTGATGAAAAGAAGCCCTCCCTCACTGATAAACACAGAGCACCAAGCAGGTGGTGTCTGAGGAAGCAAACTCTCCTGGCAGCACATGTGGAGCTGCTGTGACCTCAGCCACAGCGAGGAGGAAGCAGATTTTCTCTCCAGATGGCAAGTTTTACTTCTTCTAATTACAGATCTGTCCCCAAACACCTGAACACCCTCCACAAARACACTGAAGCACCACTTGACAGGCTGGAAAGTGGCAGTAAAGTTTATTTAGGTATTTAACAGTTTAAAAAATGAACATTTCATCTCTCTTCGCTGCCTGCTCACCTTCCCAAGCAGCCCTTTGCAGGCAGTGTTCTACAGCTCTCCTTGGCTGCAGAAAAAGGGCATCTCTGGAATAAAAACTTTCAAAAAGAGCAAAAAAAGCTTTAAAATTAATCCTGGGATTAATTAGGGGGAGATAGGAGTATGGAGCTGGAGCTGCCTCACTCCTAATTAAAGGCTGCTCCCTTCCCAGCCCCGTGCTCTGGCAGGGAGGATGGGCAGGGCTTTAGAAGCACAAGTCAAGAGATCCCCATTGACTTCTCAAAGTSAATCCATTCCTCTTCTATTCCTCTTCTCCTCAGCCTGGCATCCTCAGAAATCAGTGCTGAGACTCCCAATGAACTCTGTGGCACCCTGGGTCAGGCCAATAAGAACGATCCATACTTATTAATTCTTTCAGTGTTTGGCAGCTCATTGGGAGATTTCCCCCCTTGCCTCCCCCCACTTTCCCATTCAAAGGGCARAGAGGCAGATCCCACCATTTCTAAGCACTGAGATGTTCAAAGGAACAGTTTTCCTATTAATTCATCCCCCTGTTTGACAGGATGAGCCAATAGAAAGCTTTATTTAGTTGTTAAATCACTGCTTTACTCTATTTGCAGGAAAAGTCATAGAATCACAGACTCATGGGATGGTTTGGGATGAAAAGGACCTTAAAGATCCTCTCATTCCAACCCCCTCCCAGGGCAGGGACACCTTCCATGAGACCAGGTTGTCCAAGGTTTGCTGGAAAATAGCATTACCAGCTCAGGTTCAGAGAGATGCCCAGGGAAGAAGGAAATTACTTCCCTGTTCCACATGATGCTTGATATGTCACAGGAGACTTTTGCTCCCCCTTTTTACAAACTGGCAACTAAGGTTTGAAATTTGAAAAACTGTTTGGCCCAGTTCTCTGGATCCAGATCTCTGCTGCCTGTGACAGGGACAGGACCCCGGGAATGGCCTGAGGCTGTGTCACAGGGGGTTGGGATGGATTTCAGGGAAAGGTTCWTCCCCAGAGGTGCTGGCACTGCCCAGGCTCCCCAGGGAATGGTCCCAGAGCTSCAGGAGGGCTTGGGGCTGCCAGGTATGCCCAGGGTGGGAGTGCTGGGGGTCTGGGCAGGGCTGGGGGTAGGACTGGATTATTCTGGGGGTCCCTTTCAGCCCAGGATATTCCAGGATTCAATGATTTACTCAGCCCAAAAACTTCCCAGGCCATGGAGCCTCAGGCTGAGGCATCAGACTGTGTGAAATGTAAGTTTGGTGTGAATTAGTGGCTCTGAGTTTAAACTGAGGGATTTGAGAGTTTTATCAGGCTGCTGCTGATTCCCTTACAGTTCCAGAGCTGTTGTTCTCTGTTGTTTTCCAGAGGTGGAGACAGCAGAATTCATCAGCCACGTTCCCAGCCCCGCTGACAGCTCTGACACAGACACAAAAAGCCAATACCCAAAGCGTATCCAAATGAGGTAAGAATKGGAGATTTTGTGATAAGCCAGAGCACAGTCCCTGTGCAGGGCTGGTGCAGACAGGGCTTTGTGCTGACTCCAAATCCAGCCCCAGCTTTATTGACTGAACAAACGCCAGAAAATCATTTCACAAATGTCAATAGGCTTGGAAGAGAAAATGAAAAATTCATCTCAGGAAGGAGACAAATGAGCTTAACTCATTTCTTCTGCCAGAGTTAACAAGTGTAGAAAGGATTTTATTCACCATTGCCAGTGTCAAATCTGTGCAATTTGCTGTACTGCAAATGCACCTGCCTTGGAAAGCCCTTCACAGTCSTGGGGCCTGGCTGGGAGTTCAGGGAAACACTTGGTCAGAAAGGGTCCAGTGCAGAACTCCAATCCCTTCTGTACATGAATTTATACAGAAAACAGAGCAGGGAAGTGGAAACAGCCAAGATGGAATATTTACAACTCTCCTTTTAAGTTAAAATGTTTCTTTTCAGACTTGAAAGGACTTTTCTGTGAAGCATTCGGAAAATGAAATATAATTTCAGACGCAGATCAAGGTGCTCTTGGTGTCAAGGTGTGTGAATCAAATCCTCCTGTCCATTTTGAATTGGAACTGGAAGCTTCACAGGGATTTAAGCAGACAGTCTCCTTGTGCAAGAAGAGAAATTTAATTTTGTCAAGAATGTCAATTTTCACATGCTCTCATCTGCCGTAAATAGGAAAAAAATTTAATCTCTCCAGCAAAGACTGCTTTTACATCCAGCAAGGATTCCTGTCCTACAATCAGTCATGGAGAGCCAATGGTTTCACTACTTTCAGGTGGTTTCACTTTATGTCTCTAATCCTGGACTCCCAGGCCAAAGGTACCCTGACTATGATGAGTTTTTCAAAATATGGCTCTTATGCTTCACTTAGGCAGAAAACTGAATTATTAGGGTCAAGTGCAGTGCAGTTCATTATCATCCCTGGCCTGCTATGGGGTGCTAAAGAGTGGGAGCAAAACTGGATTGGCCTTGGGACCAATTTCAAGCAGTGATGGTGCTGCTGATTTGGTGAGCTGACATTTTCCACTTCAGCCTGGAAGGATTATCCAGCCTGACTGGAGAGCAGCACTGTTTGCTGTGGCCCACAAGCAGCAGAAGCCTGACACCATCTGATTTGAGAAGCAATAAGATTTTTGCCCACTGTCCCCAGTCCCCTGCTGTTTGTCTACAGGCAAGTCATTCACTGTCTCTGAGCTTCAGCTGAGGCATCTCTGGGAAGCTGGGAATGACCTCACCTTGATGGATGCTGTGAGTGCAATCCCTCATCCCTGCTCCTGGCACAAAGCTGTTCCTCAGASCTATGAACACACAGTAGGAAGTACAGCTGGGGGGGTTAAATTGTGTCCTCTTTGTTTTCAGGAAGTCCCTTTGTTTTATGGTCAGACCACGGCAGAGCAGAAGTTTCCCCAGGTTGCTGCACATTGTTGCAGGACTAAATTTAATAATAATAATAATAATAATAATAAATAATATAATAATAATAGGGCATGTCCTAGCTGTAGGATATATCCCAGTCCTAAACTACACCCAGCTCAAGGATGGCAGAGAAGGATGGAATTGATTCTCCACAGATGGAAGAAAAGGAAAGGAAAGGAAAAGGAAAAGGAAAAGGAAAAGGAAAAGGAAAAGGAAAAGGAAAAGGAAAAGGAAAAGGAAAAGGAAAAGGAAAAGGAAAAGGAAAAGGACTTCCCCTTCCAGCTCAGCTGGGGTACAGGGGGTTTGTATCTTCTTCAGCACTGAAATTCTTAGCAGCTGTTTGGACTGGATGAAAACCACCCTTCCCCCATAGGCTTGCAGGACCTTTTCCTGGGGTTTCTATGGAAACACAGCTGTTTTTAAAAATATCTGCTCCTTCCTCCAGTGGAAGAGACTCAGTGATCTCCTCCTCAGAGCCCTCTGAATGGGCTGTGTGCTGATTGTCCCGCCATACCCAGGCTCTCCTTCACTCTGGCTCGGCAGAGGTTTTGTTACAGGTTAAAGTCAGCAGCTCAAGTGAAAAAGCTGGGATGCAGCCCAGACCATGAAGKGGCCCCAGCTCTCAGGAGACAAAAACCAGGAGTTATTTCCAGAGTCCTCCAGTGCTTGCTGAGGCCATAGCCTGGAGATCCTTCATCCTGGCCAGTCCTGCACCCGTGGGGCAGGTCAGGTTCCTTCACCACAGGTCACTGGGCAAAGCCTGAAGGACCTTGGGGTCTGGCCCAGGTACATCTTTGCACCTCTTTGAGATGAAAACCTGCCAGTAAATACCTGTATCCAGTGTGAGATGCAGTCTGGACAGGCAGCACTCCTGCCTCTCCCTGCCCCTGACCCCACTGAATTCAGCATTGGGAAGGGAACCTTTTTTCCCAACTCTCACTCCCSTGCCAGGCACCACTGCCTGCCCTGTTTGCCAGAACCATTTCCAGGCCCTCCTGCATCCTGGYAGCACAAATCTCAGGGCTTGATAGCAACCCAAGCAGTTCCACAGACAAAACCTCTTGTTGGCACCTCCAGAATCCCTCCTGACTGAGCAGTGATGGATGTGCCACACCACAACCCCCCTGCCTGGACATTTCCTCTCTTGCTGAGCTCCCATCGAGGGGCTGGGAAGAAGTGCAGGGCAGAGATGGATTCCTGCTCTGCTGCCATCCAAGGCACATCCAGAGGACATCCTGTGATTAGAGCTGGCATTAAAGCACTAGTTGTTATTCCTCCACCCTTCTCATACAGCCGCAGACTTTCTCTAAATACCAAGAAGGGTTGGCCAGGGCTGCAGCACCTGGCACAGGTGGGCACTAGGACTGGGCGCTGGCTTTGCAGGTGCTCACATTGTATTTTGTCAAATGCTTGCTCTGACTGTCTCTCCACATGCTGGGGACAGAGGGAAAGAGAAGCCCAAGACACAAAGATCTCCAGGGATGAACATGGAGTTTTGTCTCATTTAAAGGTCCAGACACTTGAAACCAGACACTGCAAGGAAGATCTTGCTCAGATAATGGATCTGAGCACTGCAGAGCTCAGGGAGGGAGCAGAGGGTGGGCAGAGCCCAAGCAGGGGCTGGAGGAGCAGCAGAGGATTTGGCAGCTCCAAGGGATTTGTGGAAAAGCAGCACAAGCCCTACCCCTCTCTCCTGGCAACAGCTCAACACACTCAGGCTCTGCTGGTCCATGCTTGTGTCTGTGTCTGTGCCTGCCTGGAGAGGGGCTCAGCTCTCTGACCCTCCACAAGTCCAACCAAACCAGGCAGTTATCCACACAATAATGAGATCTGCCTTTAAAGCAAGGAGATGTCAATGGCCACGAGTCACTTTCATTTTCTGGCTGCATTTTCAGCCTTTTCAGTCCCCCCTCCAGCCTCTCTCCTGCAGCTCAGAGTGCAGAGCTGTGTAATGACATCAGTGGGCAGGTTCACATTTCAGCTGAGGAGCTGAGGCTTTTAGGAAAACATGAAGTTCTGCAAGATTCAGAGTGAAATCAGGGGAGCTGGCAGGTGTGTAATCTGGAGTGTACATTCCCAGCCCTTTCCTGGCAAAGGCAGCTGGGGGCTCGGTAACTCCCTGCCAGAGCTGAAGCTTGTCCAGATTATTTAGCAAATACACCCAAGGACCTCAGGAGAGAATCCACAAACAAGACACTAATCCAAAAGGAGCTGAATTCAAAAGGATGAGTGCAAGTTTGGTATTCCTGGCATGCTCAGGCATTAAGATATGAGGAATTGTGGGGGTAGGATTAAACACAACTTGTGCTTTCAACCATGAGAAAGAAAATGGCTTTGGGCTGTGAGAAAAGCAACACCACTTAGGAGTTTTCCACTTAAATAGGCCAGGAATATCACCCAATGTTTTATCTGACTCTTTCAGCATAGGACAACCATCCTGCCAACCACAGGAARATTGCACATTCCAAAAGGGGACAAAAAGGCTCTTTGCATAACAGGACAAGACACTGCTGTAAATAATTCTGATAAAGTGAATCCTGGGGAGCCCAGGAGTGGGGCTGGAGTATGGAACCTGTTGCACAGCCCGTTTTATATTGCTTTGATATGTCATTAATGTGCACCTTCCCAAGGCATCCCTGTGTTTCCTCATGAAAGATTAAAGTGAAGGTGATTTCTACCAATGCCACAGTTTTTCCAGATGCTCTCTCACATTTTGCTGGAGGAGACACAGGGCACGGCCTCTTCCCTCTCCAACCATCCCAGGGACGTGGTTTATATCCCAGAACAAACATCCCACAGCAGGACAGTCCTGTGGTGCACAAGGCAGTGATTTGGGTCAGGGAATCCCAGGATCATTAAGATGGAAAAGATCTCCAAGATCATAGAGTTCAACCTGTGCCTGATCCCCACCCTGTCCCCAGCCCAGAGCACTTGAGTGTCACACCATGGCCTCCCTGGGACACCTGCAGGGATGGGCACTGCAACCCTCCCTGGGCACTTCCAAGGCCTGAGCCCCCTTTCCATGGGGAAATTCCTGCTGGGCCCACCCTGAGCTGCCCTGGCCCAGCCTGAGGCCGTTCCCTCTGCTCCTGTCCCTGTTCCCTGGAGCACAGCCCGACCCCCCCGGCTGTGCCCTCCTGGCAGGAGCTGTGCAGAGCCACAAGGGCCCCCTGAGCCTCCTTTGCTCCAGGCTGAGCCCCTTCCCAGCTCCCTCCTTCCTTTGCTCCAGGCTGAGCCCCTTCCCAGCTCCCTCATCTGCTCTTCATGGGATTGGCTCTCTCCACCCTCTGGGATGGCAGGTGTGTGCTGCTCCTGCTTCTCCACCTTTCCTAAATCTTCCCACTCCAGAGATCCCCAGGCAGCATTTGGGATGTGAGAGGAATAGTGGATTTGTCTTTCCAAACAAGCTGTGAGTCTGCTGGTAGATAAAACCAGCACTGGGAGATAAAAGAAACAATGGGAAGGATTCCACTGATTGATGAATGGAAAAAGAGATTTGCTTTTACAAATAAACTTTAGGTTTGCTGAGAAATTAAATTAGACATTGAAAGATGAAAGAAACAATGAAGAAGAAAAACCCCTAAATTCCATACGAATTAAAAATTAAAAGGGAGGGTTATACATGAGAGCGAAATCTTTGGTATCAGAAATGAGGAGAGAAGGGAAATGCAGCTGGGAAGTTGGGATAAAAAGGAGGCTGCGTCCTCCAAAAATCTGAGAGACTCCAGGGGAATGCCCCTTTATTTGAGTYAAGCCAAAAAGGACTGCTCTGTCTCCTTTTTGGACATAAACCTCTGGTGTTTGTGGATTAATTTTCCTAACAGGTGGAAAGTTCCCCTGCAGCTGTTAACATCCACTGAGCCTTCCCTCCCAGCTCCCAGCTTTGTTGAGGTGACTCCAGGCCCCTGGCAGGAATAAAAGCAGCAAACCKAATTTTGGCTATTCAGCTATTAGAAGCTGGTTCATGGACTACATGAGGTGATGCCTGAGGAGAGGGATCCCAAAGCCTGTGGTGTGAGTAGCTCTGGGATGAGCCCAGGAGTCTGACAGGGCTTTGTCTCCTGACTCCCCACAGGTGGATTCCTGCCCCAGAGGSCAGAGCTGACACAGGGGAGGGGACAGAGAAGAGCAGTGGTCCAGCACTGCTGGTGCCTCAGTCTCCTGCTCCTGTCAAGTGTAAAACAAACTCACAAGGAGTGACAAGGGCTTGCTGAAGTGGAGTAAAATGAGTGGAATTCTTTTGACAACAAGTTTTTTCCCATTAGAAAAATGTCAACTTATCCAAGGGTTTTTTTGTATCATAAGGACATGAAGGATTTCCATTACATTGAAACAAACAATTTTTTTCTCTATGCACAAGAAACAGCCCCTTTCTTGCCTTTGAATCAGAGTAACTTTTTATTTAGCTCAAGTGAACTGTACCATCCAGCATGTAGAGATGGCAGCTGCAACCCCAAGCCAGGTCACTCCCAAGTCCCCAGGCCACCAGTCCCCACAGTGACAAGATGCTCAYTCAGGATCAGTCCTTCCTGCTGCATTGCTGGGCACACACAAACGCCCCAGACAAGCAGACAAGAATTTTGCACACAATTCCTCTTTCTGCAGCAAGCTCTGAGCAGGAGGAGCTTGTGCTCCAGCAGTGAGAGCCTTCCCTGCCTCCTTCAGTTGCAGCCTGAGGGGGAAGCCCTTATCTTCAGTGAGCACCATCCCTGAGGGGCCAGACAGAAAATCAATAGCAGTGCAGAGATTTGCTGGCTCTGAAGAGCCAAGGAGATGGAGCCCATCACACATGATTAGATGTGCTGATTATCTGCTGATTTTTAGCAGAGGGACTCCCTCAGCAGCTGCCTCTGGCTCCTCTGTCCCTTCTCTGTCCTTCTCTGCCTCTGCTGTCACTTTTCTCAGGTGTTTCCCTGTTTCCACATATCCCTGAGCTCTGCAACCTGTGCACAGGTTTTCTTCAGATTTTGGAGAGAGCACAGAGGAGTGGTGGCTTCAGCCTGGCAGAGGGCAGGGTTAGATGGGATATTGGGAATGTGGTGAGGGTGGGCAGGCCCTGGCACAGGCGCCCAGGTGTGGCTGCCCCTGGATCCCTGGCAGTGCCCAAGGCCAGGCTGGACAGGGCTTGGAGCACCCTGGGGCAGGYGGAGGTGTCCCTGCCATGGCAGGGGTGGCACTGGGTGGGCTTTAAGGTCCCTTCCAACCCAAGCCATTCTGAGATTCCATATTTAATAAATTTCTTCTCTTGTCATTCTGGGACAGTGGGAAGAACACGGCATCAAGTGATCAGACAGATGAAGCCATTTGCCTTCCAGCCATGCTGTCCTCTTGGCTGCACCACAGATCCATGGGACAGACTCAGCCTGAACTCACCTGCTCTCCATTCTCCTCCTGCACCACATATTTGGTACCAGGTAATTAATCCCCATCTTTTTCTTGCCTTCTCTACTTAAGCTGTGAAATGTTGGGCAAGAGGCTGCTGTGCTTCCTATTTAGTACAGCTGTGTTCTGCCCTTCCATAGGGCTTCCAAACACTTTGATGCAAATTTCAGAAATCTATAATTAGATCTGTAGCCATGCCTGGTGGTGGCTTATAAAGCCCATCCCATGTTTCCATCACTTCTGTGGCAGTGCTGAGCATTGATAAAATAACAAAAGCAGTGGGTGTGGGAGATAGCAAAGATTTCACTGCCACTCAGGAGGGAAAAAGAAAGGAGACCTGTGAATTCTGCTGTTATTTATTCTGCAGTCCATCTCCTGTTAACTATGAGCAGAGCAGGTACAATGTGAGTACAGCACTCCAACGCCTTTGTCTTTGTGATGTTTACAGCTGTAAAGCAGCCAAGGATGACAAGCAATTCCCCTGAAGAGTTTGAGCACTTGCAAGCCCAGTCACATCCACAGAAGCCTCAGTGCTTGGCAGAATAAGGAAACTGCACTGCAAGGCTCCTGCTGAACCCCAAGCCCAACTAGGATCCCCCTCTGGATAAGGCAGGAGTCTCACTGCAGGGAATAGAAAATTCCTTGTTTCACCTGGGCTGGAAATCCTGGTTCTGAGTTTTAGGCTAAAGAAAATTATTTTTTGGTTTGTTTTCACTCTTGAAAGGCACAAATGGTCTGTGGCTCACAGCATTTAAGGGATTAGAGAGCAGAGGTCCCTGCCACAGTATCCATCTCCTTTAGCACTGCATTAAAGAGAAGCAGACTCTGCCCAGCAGCTCAGGTGGGAAGGAGGCTCCCAAGGAATGGTTACAGGCACCTACAATGTCTTAAATAGAGCTGTCACTGGAAAAAGTGACATTCACCCCAAGGAAGAGTTTAGACACAAGCAGCTCTAGCTGGATTTGTGGATATAAGAGCAGAGAAATCAGAGCCTACAGCTGGAGCCCTGATCCCCAGAGGGAATCGATCCTGCCACCCCCTCCCTGCCAGCCTTGAGCCCCCCAAATTCCACCAGCTGCCTCCAAGAAATGAAACTTGCCTCTGTTTGTCTACTGGTCCCTGCGAACATTGGGGTGCCTCACTGGGAATATACTGCAAGAAAAGTAGGGAGGARTAAGCAGCCTCATTAGCAGTTTAATTGCATAAAGAAAGTCCCTAAAAGAACTTTTGCCTAGTGAACAGCTTTTCTTTTCAATTCGGTCGGAAATATCTACCTGCTTAGATAAGGTGTGTGCCACTGGGATGCTCATTAACCTGGATGTATTTGCTTTGTTGGACTTGGCTGATAATTAAAGTAGTTTCTTTTGCTCCCTTTGGGAATGAGAAGGTCTTTCTGTCTCTGCCATGGATAATCCTTGAGGCAACAGGCTTGACTGGCAGGATGTATCTGTGAGGAGCAAATTGTGTTTCTGAGGAGGAACCAAAGCTGGGACCTGCCCTGGGCAATGCTTCTGGAAGCTGAGCCTGGATTAGAGTGGAGGGTTTGGGAGCAGAATCTTCCCCAGCTTGTGTTTTCAGGGGCTTTGGGGCCTCTGTCCTGCCTCTGGATACTCTGCGGTGACATCCTGAGCTTCAGGGACCCTGGGAAGAGCCAGGATCAAGGTCCCAACCAGACAAACCAGGCACACCCTTCCTGCTGTCAGAGTCCTGCTGAGGAAACTGCTCTTCAGAAAGGGGAAAACACCCCCTATTCTTCTTCCCCTCTCTCTAAAGGACTGGAACTCTCTCCTTTTTTTCTGCCTCTTCCCTGGCTCAGGCAGGCCCAATGGTTATTCAGGCTGAATCCCCTGTATGAGCCCCTCTCCCAGCACAGAGCTGCCAAAACCCAGCTGGGGTTGGACACCCTGGGTGTGTGAGTGAGACCCCACCCGGAGCAGGGTGTGGGATTCCCTGTGCCCTCTAAACCCTAGATGGGCAGGGAGGAGTGCCTGAGCCCAGAGAGGGAGGATCCTCCTCCCTGCAGAGCCAAACACCTCCGCCTGCACCAGACACTGATCTGCAGCTGATGAACAGAAACCCCTGAGCCCTTCAGGGCACATCAGCAGCTCAGAAACCCCTGGATTAAAAACTGCCCTGCTGCCCTGGGCCCCTGTGAGCCCCAGCTCCCTGAGCATGGGGAGATGTTCTGCCTGCAGCTCAGCACCGAGGGCTGCAGCACCTTCCTGCCAGCTGCCAGCCTGGTTCCTGCTGGGATGGAGTGAAGCAAGCCAGGCTGGAGAGAGGGCCTGGTGCAGGAATGGCGTCTCCTGGCTCTGGAGACCCCAGCCTCAAAGAGGGGTGGCWGTGCTCTGCTGTGGGGAGTGGGTGCTTTAATGGGGTCCAGTCCATGAGGGGCTGCAAAAGGCTCCAGCCCTGCTGTGGGCTGGGGCTCCCATGGCTGAGGAGGGCAGAGCCCCTGGGATAGGGATGGGGCTCCCATGGCTGAGGAAGGGCACTCTGGGGATGGGGCAGAGCCTCTCTGCACCCTGGAGAGTGTGCTGGGCCTTGGTGGCTTTTCAAAGCCTGTGTTCTCTGTGTTCTTCAGTACCTGGCAGAGCAGAACATTCACGCTGAGATGACTGAGCAAATTCATCAAAGGCCACAAGTCCAGAGCTCAGAGGCACCAGGTTTGTCAGTTCCTGAACAGTCCTTCCTCTTTCAAGCTCTCCAAAGGCACCAACCCAGGGAGTTCAGCACTGCCTCTGCCTGCTCCTGCTGCAGTGAGGAACAGGGATCAGACCTGGAGAGATCTCCTGTGTGTGCACTTCAGACTGGCACTGCTGCCTGCACTCTGCCTTCCAGCTCAAGGACTAAAGCTGAGAAAGGCACTTTGAGCCCAAACTTAGCTGGATGGCTTCAGTGCCAAACTTGTGACTTACACACAAGATTAATTCTTACCTCCCGAATTTTTTTTGTGTTAAGGAGGAAGAGAAACGTTCTGTCAATGTCCAATAAATGATTTCAGAAGCAAGTTTTCCACTGGAGGGAAACAGAAATAAAATATAGCAGTCCAGGATTTCAGCAGGAAACATTTAACTCGTTCAGAGCTGGACTGCTCCACACCTGTCAAAGCCATCACTTGCTTACACTCAGCACTTTCAACACAGGTCCCTTTCAGGCACAGCAGCTCCTGCTCAGCTCTAGAGGTAGAAATAGCTCTGTCATTTGCCAAAGGAGACCATTCAGCCAGATGCTGGAGTCTGGCACAGCTCCAAGTGCT
>NDFG01000514.1:327507-345154 GCA_002167245.1 Sporophila hypoxantha
TCTTTTAAATGCACTTGGAAGAAGAATTCAAGTCTCGCTGAATTTCTGTTTTAAGCTTAATTCAGGAAAAGATTTCTACTCTATAGATCATCAGAACAAGACATTTCTTTATACAAAGCAAAGAAGTGGCAAGTTTTTCTAAAAATCTATGTCTTTGAAGAGGGGTTTGTTGAAGTCAACCAGTCCTGGACTTCCGTTTCTCTGTTCATGGTTAACTCTGACCCAATATGCATTACGCCACACGCAGCTTCCCCTCAAACTTCCTACCCAGCAGTGATCCAGGTAGAGACTTGGCCCAAGGATAGATACAAATTAGAGAACGGCTATTCGTAATCGGTCGACGATAAAGACAGTTCATAGAGAACAAAAAAGTCATGAACACAAAGCAACAGCAAACCGACGAAGGAATTAACTTCACTGCTTCCCATGGGCAAGGCAAGGTGCTCAGCCAATCTCCACGCCGAGATGGAGGGGCCTATCACATTTCAATGGTTACTTGAAACGACAAACACCACTCACTCATAAAATCCGTTGCTTCTGCCTTCTTCTTTCTTCCCTCCACTTTACATTGCGTGACGCATTTGAATACCCTCCCTGGGTCAGGTTTTGGGGTCAGCGCAATCCCCTGGCTGGTGTCTCCTCCAAAGCTCCATGAACCTCCCCACCACAGCCGTATGAAAAGCCAGCAAACAGGCCCTGTGGTTCTGTGCAACCCTTGCTGCAGCAACAAACTAAAACCTCTCTATAATTATCAAACCCTGTGGTTCGGCGACCAGAAATGCAAAACACAGGTACAGCCCCATGGACCCAGAAATTATGAGGAAATTATTACTTCCGCTAATTGTCTCATGCTGAAACCAGCAGACATCACTCCGCGTGATTCATGGGTTGTCATACAACATCCATTTTGCAGACTGCTAGAAGCAGGTTGCCTCTGCTTAGCAGGTAAGATGGCTTAGGTCGGGTTCATTTCCCTTGTTTCCCTGGTGAATAGTAAACATGCATTTTTTTCTTCATCTGCTTCTGAAATGGAGACAGTCTTGTTGTGGACGTCTTCGGCATCTGCAAGACAAAATGTCTCTTCACGGAATGTTTCATCTCACTAACCGAAGGTTTGCTTCAAAGAAAACATCACCTTTCTCTCCAGCGACTGTACAATCTCTGGGGTCTACTGCACTACAGCGCACTTAGAATTTTGGGCTGAAGAAAGCATCTCATTGTTTTTTTAACATAAAGTAAAAGTGCGAAACAGGGAAAGCCTCAACATTAATAAACGAAACCAATTTTGTCAATGGTTTTCTCTCGGAACACCTTTGGTGTGAAAAGCGGTTTAAACATCTCAAGCATCTTCACTAGCTGCTCCACCACTTTCATGCTTCGAGGGAGCAAGAAGAAACAGAGAAGACGGGAGAAGATTTGACAGAAGGCCTAAGTGGGAGCCCTTTTGTTGTGGTTCCTAGTCAATTTATTTATTTCCCATCCCTGGGGCTGCACAGGGCCTTTTCCTGCTTTTCCTGATCGGAATTCCCCGGAAGTTTTCCTGTCCTCCCTTCTGAAGCCCCTTCTGATCAACAGGCAATGTCTGCTCTACATTGCTAAAAATCGGAAAGATTTCAAAATCCTTAGTATACAGCAGTTGGTGGAGGGATGAACAATACTTCACTTCCTGTTAGCAAAAGCATCAGGCTTACATATCTGTTCTATGCCTGGCACTTTACTCTGTTCTTGTGTATTTCTGAAATGGATTACTTTAGGGAAAGTAAGATATAAAACCCCACACTCCTCTTCAATATAGTTCAACACAAATAATCACTCAAAATAAAATATGACACTCATGGAGGAGGCATCTCGTGTGCTTCAGGGACATTTCCAGCCATCTGCTTCACGACTTATTTGGAAATTATGCCAAGGATGCTGGAAAAGATTTAATCTGATCGTGAAACACAGGCCCTTACATATATTGCAAGGGAATTATTTCCTTCCGTGAGATTTTCGTATCTAATCCTTTTTTCCCTGCTAATTTTTTGGAGCGCAATCAAAGGTATTTTTTATTCTCATCTCTTGTTGTTGTCTTTAATGATTCTATCATTTTAGAGGAGAATTTGTTGCTCATATGTCATAGCAAGTTGTGAATTTTACATTTTTTATACTGGTGTCCCATAATTGTGACAATTTGATCAGCAATTTGACCGTGTCACTTTAGTTTATATTGAAGCAATTTTGCAAAAAACAGCATCCATTCATGTCTGTCATTCATTTTTGTACCCATAACAAATGCAACTGCAAATGAAGTGCATTTATCCACAACGAGTCTGAGAAAAATATAAATATAGGGCTGGCTTGTTGAAACCAATGGCACAATTAATCCGTGTCTTTTTAAGTGCATTCTCGCATGCTAATGTGAAACTACGGTGCTCTACAAGAAAAAGGGGCAATACTAAAACTTTGCTTACGCACAACTCATCCAATTACGAGCGTCAACTTTTAAACGCCCAGGAAGCTAAGTGGGATATCTCAAAAACATTCAATAATCTGAAATGTGGAGGGCCTTCGCTCCAAGAAAAACCAAATAATTAAAAGAGAAAAAGGCCAAGAAAGAGAATGGACAATGTGCTCGCTCAGGCTCTTCGAAAAATAAGAGAGCTGAAACCACAATTAGGCATTGTGCTCTGCATATTACACAGTCATCCTACGTCGGCATTAAACAATGTATTAGTTTTCTGTTCAAGACAGATTCAGACTGGAGAACCACTGAAGGATGGGGCTTTCCTGCATTACGGTTTGTGCATTTATAACGTCTTCTCCTCAAGACTTTATCTATATTCTCATCGGTCTGGCTAACTACTGCTCTCGCGCTCTGTCCAGGCTGTGCAGGGGACACCAACCGTGAAGTTTTTCGACCAAGGCGCGCAGATGAATGAAGTTAATCTGCAGCAAGAGGGTATTTCAGTTGCCATGTATCTGCTGGACGCTATACTCTTGTGGCGCCGCGCATCACACATCACCACCAACTCCCTCCACGTCCGTGGCAGCTAGTCTTTGACCCTTGCCCCTTGGACACAAATCAAAAAGTTTGCTTGTACGCAAATGTTTCACAAACATTCACGGCTACTCAACAAGTTCATTACACCACTGCAAATCTCTTTAGTCCCCCAAGAACTGGATGAGGCAAAACAGACCTCCACACGAACAACTGCGCGCTGGCTGACAGAAATTTACGGGTTCTTTCTACAATGCAAAACTGCGGAGATTTTAATCAACAGTGAAGGTACCTACAACATTATGGCGCCTCATTAATTATGACTTAATCCTCACAGTAGAAAGGAGCCTGTATTAACCACTGCAAGGGCCTGTATTTCCCAGGCATCGATGGCGTCTGAACAGTATACACACAAGGAATGCCTTCCTCTTCCCCACCTCTTACATCTATAAACTGGAACTCTGTCATACTGACTGCTGTGACAATGTTCTCTCTTCGCTCTACTATTTGCTGATTCTCTACACTACTTAAATGAATAGAAAACTTATTTACAGAAAGTAAAAAATAAGTAAACCAGGCTAAAAATTTTCTAAATAAACACATCTGGGTTAGTTCTATTACTAACAGGAGTATCGAAAAATTGTGGCGCTTCTTTTACGCCGCCAAAGAGCTTCTAAGTTATTCTGATAAATCTACACTTACACACTTCAGTTGAGCAAATCAACAATCTTCTAAAGCCACCACTCTACTCATACTGTGCCTTTGTCTGACAAAAATTTTAGTTTCGGAGGTTATATTATCACTGCCTGTGCTAAATCTCTTTAGAGGGTATGCACGATGGACTTGTATATGATACCACGTGTAGCAAAGAAGAAAACTGCCAATTGCCCCACTTGCCTTTCTTTAAGCACGAGATGCAATGGTTTTCAACAGCTGATCCAATTAAACATTATACAGTCATATAGGCCCCAAGTAATTTTCTAGCTCTACTGTATCCCACTTGCACCTGTAAATTTCACATTACAAAGCAACCAAAACCAACAAAACCAACAACTGCAACTTCATACGCGCACACCTGCAACTGGATGTGGTAAGCTCTCAGTTGAAACTACAATCGCTTCAGACAAAGTTTATTCGCGCACTCGCCACACTCTCCATTGGTATTCTGCAGAGGCACAATCTCCAAACTTAATTCTGGTTGCATCGCGGAGTTCTCATGGGACGACGCTATTGTCACCATGTCGTCTGAAGACAACAAAAAGATTCTGCAGCTTCTATCAGAGAAAAGTCTGGGCACAGTTAGGCTATAAAGGCCTGCTCTGGTTATGGTGGTTCAGATGTATCCACATGAAGATCTTGTCAACATCCATTGTGCACTGTCATCAAGGGATTTGGCTGACACATTTTTCTGGTTCCATGGGAAGGTAACCGCAAAGCTGGAGGTGCTGGCGGGGAAATCCCGGATGCTGCAGTTATCTGTTTAAATGCCACATGCTGACAAGAAAGCCTCCATATTCAGCTGGTGATGCTTCCTAAGGGCAGAGCTGTTCAAAGTAAACATGGATTCGACCAGAGAAAGATGGTTAATAGGCAAATTTTTTCAATAGTAACTGCCAAGAGATCTTAAAATTGACAGCCATATTAGCGAAACCACTGTCCTGTGAAACTATGACCTTGAACAGAAACATGACAGCTCTGGCCCCTGTGGAGTAACAAGCATGGCCAGAAAGAGAGTGGGATCATTTGTGGCCTACATATGTTTCTACTGTCTAGCTGGACACTACATGTCATCTTCATTTTTTGTTGCTTATCCTTCCGCACATTCTTTCTTTGTTTATTAGTTTGGTGACTAAATTATGGCTGATTGCATTCACTTTGTGGGTGTTTGCATCAGACTTGGGAGGCCATGTAAACACAGAAATAATGTTGTGAAAAAATTCTTATGGAAACTTGTTAAGTTGTATTAGAATTTGATACTACAAATAAGTATGAAGCCTCCTGTTAAATCCCTGAATAGATTTTCTTCCTCTTCTCTTGGGCAAAACATGCACAAGCAGGTCTCCTGCCTTATGTGTGTTTTCTTATAATGTAAACTTGGGAAAGGATTTCTTTTGTTTTGAAGACACCATTTTCGAACATAAGACTACTCCAGAAAGAGTATCAGAGTGAAACCCTCTCCTAAAATTTGTCAAAATCAAGGTTGAAATCAATGAGCGCATTACAGAGCTTTGACCTCTAAAAACACATTTACATTACATGCTGATCTGGAGCCTCGGCATAAAATTAATTTTAGCTCTTACAGCCACTGGTAAGGGGCTGTATTTTGATTTGTGCGTGAAACAGTGCTGATAACACAGGGATGTTTTTGTTGGTGGCTGAGGAGGACTTTACAGCAAGCCATTTCAGCGTCTTTTCTGCTTCTTATACTGCCCGGACAGTGCCAGTGAGGCGGGGGCTGATAAAAGAAGCTGGGGAGAAGATCACACCAGCTGAAACACAACATAAGCACATTGGGATATGCCTATATATACCATATGGCATCAGACGTCACGAATAAACCTAAGGAAGAGGTGACAACCACGCGAGTCAGGATGAGCATTTGGTGCTTCTCAAGTAACTGTTATGCACACCAACACCATGGAGCCCGACTGTCCTGGAGAAGGCTGTGAACTCTCGCCTTGCCCAGGGAAACTTGTGAATTGATTCTATGTTCTTTTTGCTGTGTGCGGGGGGCTTTTTGCTTTACCTATTAAACTGCTACTTTACTCACCCCTAGCGAGTTTTCTCACTTTTACCCTCTTTGGGATTCTCTCCTCCATCCCCAACTCAGATGATGGGAGTGGGGCGCATCAGTTTGTTTGTTGTGGTGCTTACTTGCCTTGCCAACGATTAAAACATGACACACTGGAGAATTCTCCTCAGAACGAAGGTTCAGCAAAGGTTGCCCTATCTGCTACATTGAATTTCGCTTTTCACATTAAAAAAAAAAGAAAAAAAATCATTAAAAGAATTTGGCACTGCTTTCAGGCCAGAACAATTTGGTTTTCTTGACGGCATCCTGAGGAATCTATTTCACATATATTATGGCAGATTTAATGTTTGGGGTTCCGGTGATTTTTCATTCTCTCGCAATTTTAAACTTGTTGATTTCTTTGAATTAATTTTTTTCCAGTACTTAATTTTAAAGTTAGCCAGATGTTCCGTTCCTGGCCCAAACTCCATCAAAGCAGTCAGTACATACACAGCTTTGGCTGCAAGGTCAATTCGTAATATTGCTATATTTACGCATTGCTATAAATGTTGTGCATCAGCATTTATTGATAACCAAAGACATAAGTTACCTGTTCTTGACTGTCATTAAAACAAGAGACCAAAGTTTTGAAACATCGTTCTTTCTTCTATGTTGAACAGACACCTGTACACACACAGCACACACAAGTGCAGTCTGGCTCCTGACCAGGACGCCACCTAGAGGTACCGACTGCAATCACTTCAAGGCCAAGACACAATGATAGAGACACAGTTGCTGCACAAGCGAGAGATGAGGAAGTTTAGGAAAGAAACGGGAGCGCATTAGCTTTGCTTGCATCCAGTGGGATGCGAAAAAACAGGTAGCTTTAGAGGTATCCGGGCCCCTGGCATATGCCTGTTTAGACAATTTTAGGGCACCCATTAGCTTTCTAACACAGCCATGAATCCCTTTATCACATTTGCATTTGTCCTTCCATACTAAGTCCAAGAGTGCGCATGCACCTGAGGTTTCTTGATCTTATGTTTTGATTTGGGATAAGCGCAAATGACTATGCACAATAAATTAAGCTGAACACATTTACAAAATGCTGAGTTAATATAGAAAGACGATAATTAAATATCCAAACTCACGCCTATTTCTTATCTTTGTAAGATATTCACTCTATTCTAGTAACACTCGTTAAAATGATAACAGGTATGTGCAAATTAACCACAGGCAGGGTCCCACTCTGGTATACCTGAATACACCCCACACAGCAAGCATACTGTTTCTTTAAGACACTAATACTATTTTTGGCAGTAAAGTAACAAAGGGTTTTTTTAGAACTCAAAATTATATTTTCCTCCAGTAGGCTCCATATATACAATGCGGCATGAAATCTATAGCCATTAACAATTTTAGAAATGTCAACCAAAACTGAATAACATATAGTGTTAATTGTGTGACTTGAAACACGCTAAAAAGGCAAATCTCAAGGTTGCCCTGCTCTGCAGTTTATGTTCGGCACTAAACTCTGTTTTGTCCGTGCCAGTACAGGGGACTTTCTTGGAGCTGACACAGCCAGCCACACGGCAATTTAGCGAACAATTAACAGATCATTATAAATTATTTAACACAAAAAAATAAAAATAAGAGTACTTGAACACAACAGGTCCCAGCCGCGTGCCCTCTTAGGAGACGAAACAATGACTTGCTTGGAAGCAGCACAGTGAGATAGAAACTGACTAAAGAAACTGAGGCTTGACATATTTATCGGTACTTCCCCTTTTATGGTTTCTGACAGATACTCTACTCCAAAACAGAAAACAAATAAATGTCAAGCAGCAGTTCAAGCAGGCTACTTTTTGTAGACTTGAGCCTGTTTTGTCCAGCTCCTCTACTTTATTTACATTCCTCTGCTAAAGAGAAACAAATTCTCCTGCCTAAATAGTTTTCCTTGCTGGTGAAAGCAAAGGTAAATACTGAGACAGTGGAACTAATTACAACGAAGTAACTAACAGTGTTCCTAACAGTCGTAATATACATAGCAAACAGTTCCCTAGTGTTTATGATCGCTGGACCTGAGCCAGAAGCAACCTAATTTTGGATACACAGAGGAATTTTGCAGCTTGTTGAAATTAAGGCGCAGAAAACCAGAAAAGAGAGAATACAGCTGTGGGGGTGTTGGGGGAGAGAAAGAAACTTTTGCTCTCGAATGTATTCTGCTTTTTGGTATGCACCATTTGAAACAGAATTCTCACCAACCCCCAAGCTTTGTAAAGCTACTTTGCTGGCATGGCAATTAGTGAGTTGACAGGAGTTAAGCTGTCATAGGAAAATTTATGACACTTATCCCCAAGAACCTGTTGTGCTTAAACAGTAGGAAACACTGCATTCTCGCGGGCTAACATTTTAAAATTTTCAACCTTCTTTCCCATATTACTTCCTAGAAACCTAAATTGTACTGTTTGCAAGACAGAACTCAGGCAGAAGTTGCTTTAATTCCTGTAGTGCAGAAAGACAAAGTCACTCCCACTTTCATAACACACCCGTTTTAACATTCCAGACCACAGCCTCACCTCAGTACAAAAACGTCACCACCTTGGAATTTCCACCATCGATTTTGTGCCTGTTTAATAGCACACAACTTGAACTTAAAGAATTCTACGCACAGAAGAATATAAAGGAATACCTGCTAAAAGGCATTTACATGGTTGTTCTCGCTTAGTCACTCTCTCTGAGACAAAGGAACATATCATATATACGTTCTTCACACTACTCACCACATCCATCACATCCACACCACGATAATTATCTCAATACATATTACCAGTGATTCAAGACAAACGAGAGGATCCCGAGCACTTGGTGTGCTAGAAAATGGGACCCCAGCTCACTTCCAATCACATAACCATTCATGTTATATAATCTTCACGTTCCAGATTCACTACACTAAACTAAATGTTTATTTCTTAATTTTTTATTTTCCAATATAACGAGCTGCGATATTTACCAACTCATAGGTTTACAAAGGTATTTGAGAAGTTTTATATAAAGAACGAGCTGAATACACACATTTGGAATCTGACTTCACCTATTCGCGTAACCATATCCCTTGTCACTCTCCCAAATACTAAATAGCAACCACGACCCATGTCTTGTGAACCTCTTTAATATCTTAACCTTCTCTCTGGACACCTGCTCTAGGTTCACCTGTTATTTAGCTACGAAATTGTATAAAAAACACGACCAAGCATATAGATGAAGGAACTGACTCAACGCCAGAATATCTAAGCAAGCCTTCTATCACTATGGATTTAGTCAATCCTGTATTTTCAATTACCAAATAAAAAGACACATGCAGTATTCAGTAATCCACATACTTCTTGCTCATGTAAGTAATATTGGATAGGCATGCTTGCAGCAATGAAGTCACATCTGACTAGTAAATCCTAAACATATTACCTTTCACCTTCTTTGTCTCTAAAATCAATACTACCAAGATTGTCTCAGATCTTGAGCACACATGTATCACAGAGCACTCTTCACCCTGTGACTAAGAGAGTGCTCTGCTGTTTTCCAATGGCAATTTCTCTTCAATTTTAAGCAAGGGGCCATGTGACACTCCCCTTCCATTTCTTCAAGGAACTTGCACGACAGAGTGATCTAGAGGTTGTGAGTCAAACTATGAAAAAACAATGACGGCCACAAACTGAAGCTTGAATTATGGACATAGCTCTCCTTAGGGGTATAACTATTCAACCAGACTTGCTCTCCCTTCCTCTAGTCCTCCACCCTCCCTTCCCCTTCACCCTCGGATCAACCTTCTGTTGTTTCAAGTGCCGTGCTAGGGGGAGAACTGCGGTGGCACCATCCTAGCGGGAAGGCTGTGCCGATCACAGAGAGCAATCCACAGGAGAGTTTTAGACTCTGAAATTCTGGATATGAAAACCATAGCAAAAACCCCGCATCAGCTCCTCTGCCTATAGCATCGCGAAAGGGACTAGAAAGAAAACATGTACACAATACCGTACTATAACAGACACTGGAACAGTCTTGCTTTTTTTTTTTTTGGCAGGGATCAACCATACGTAAATTTCTGGTTGGTTTTAGTTTTTACTCAAGCGGAGAACCAACGAGCGAAAGCTCTTAAATTTCAACTTCAGGTGGTGGCAAGTGAAGCGTGACAGGTAGACGTCAATTGAACAAGAAAGAAGAAGGCAAGGAATTGAGTGTCCGGCATTTAAGCGCTTACTTGTAGCCAAACAGTGCAAAGTGCAGCAGCCTCAAAGAGAGGAAATCATCTCTTTTAAGAATAAGGGATAAGGTTATAATAAACCAGTGTTTAGTTGGGCAAAGAGATTTCAGGAATGGGTTTTGGAATTATCGCTTGAAGACCTTCTTAGCTGAAATGGCTTTAGGGTTAAACTGGAATACTGCATATTTGTACTTTCCTACACACAGGGTCCAAGACAAACCCAAAACACGCAATAGAATTAAAAGTGGGTTATGCTCCGCAGTTATACCTGCTCGTGGTAGTCCACATACACAGGCCCTGGTCTTGGTACATTTTTATCAAAGACTCAAGCATGCTCACAAGCTACTTACATACATACATATATCCCATGACAAAACAAGAAACAAATAACTCCCTCCCAAAGTTAAACTAATGCAACAACTGTAAATCAAATGTCCCAGGACATTACATGATCTCTTGGTAACACTGTCCTCCCAGAGAGGATAATTCACAGTCTCACTTCCCGGAGCAGGATAACTCACGACCGGTCCTGAGCAGATAGAACCACTCTGCAGAGCAGGATAAACACCGCCGGACAGGATAGGAACCCTCCGCGATGACTCCTTACAGGACAGGATACTCACACGTCCCTGGAAGCAGGAAGATCACCACCTCCCTAGAGAGGCATAAGAACATCCTTCCTAGGAGCAAGGATAAACTCACAAGACCTCCACAGGAGACCCGGATGAGCAGGATACTAGCTTCCCTGGAGCAGGAATGAACCCTTCCTCAGGAGCAGGATAGACCACACCTCCCTGGAGCAGGATAGAAAACCTTCCAGAGCAGGAGTAACTCACTCCTATACCACTGGGAGTGAGGAATATCGAGTTCTATCCTGCTCCAGGGAAGGTGTTCTATCCTGCTCCTGGGAGGAGAAGCAGGATAACTCACACCTCCTGGAGCAGGATAGAACACCTCCCAGGAGCAGGATAGAACACCTCCCTGGAGCAGGATAGAACACCTTCCAGGAGCAGGATAAACTCCTTCCCAGGAGCAGGATAACTCACACCTCCCTGGAGCAGGATAGAACACCTTCCCCAGGAGCAGGATAGAACTCTTCCCAGGAGCAGGATAACTCACACCTCCCAGGAGCAGGATAGAACACCTTCCCTGGAGCAGGATAGAACCCTTCCCAGGGCAGAATCGAGAGGATAGAACACCTTCCAGGAGCAGGATACTCACACCTCCCTGGAGTGAGGATATCTGAAGCACTTGGAGCTGTGCCAGACTCCAGCATCTGGCTGAATGGTCTCCTTTGCAAATGACAGAGCTATTTCTACTCTAGAGCTGAGAGCAGGAGCGCTGTGCCTGAAAGGGACCTGTGTTGAAAGTGCTGAGTGTAAGCAAGTGATGGCTTTGACAGGTGTGGAGCAGTCCAGCTCTGAACGAGTTAAATGTTTCCTGCTGAAATCCTGACTGCTATATTATTTTCTGTTTCCCTCCAGTGGAAAACTTGCTTCTGAAATCATTTATTGGACATTGACAGAACGTTCTCTTCCTCCTTAACACAAAAAAAATTCGGGAGGTAAGAATTAATCTTGTGTGTAAGTCACAAGTTTGGCACTGAAGCATCCAGCTAAGTTTGGCTCAAAGTGCCTTTCCAGCTTTAGTCCTTGAGCTGGAAGGCAGAGTGCAGGCAGCAGTGCCAGTCTGAAAGTGCACACACAGGAGATCTCTCCAGGTCTGATCCCTGTTCCTCACTGCAGCAGGAGCAGGCAGAGGCAGTGGCTGAACTCCCTGGGTTGGTGCCTTTGGAGAGCTTGAAAGAGGAAGGACTGTTCAGGAACTGACAAACCTGGTGCCTCTGAGCTCTGGACTTGTGGCCTTTGATGAATTTGCTCTCATCTCTAGCGTGAATGTTCTGCTCTGCCAGGTACTGAAGAACACAGAGAACACAGGCTTTGAAAAGCCACCAAGGCCAGCACACTCTCCAGGGTGCAGAGAGGCTCTGCCCCATCCCCAGAGTGCCTTCCTAGCCTGGGAGCCCCATCCCTATCCAGGGGCTCTGCCTCCTCAGCCATGGGGCCCATCCCTATCCCAGGGCTCTGCCCTCCTCAGCCATGGGAGCCCCAGCCCACAGCAGGGCTGGAGCCTTTGCAGCCCCTCATGGACTGGACCCCATTAAAGCACCCACTCCCCACAGCAGAGCACAGCCACCCCTCTTTGAGGCTGGGGTCTCCAGAGCCAGGAGACGCCATTCCTGCACCAGGCCCTCTCTCCAGCCTGGCTGCTTCACTCCATCCCAGCAGGAACCAGGCTGGCAGCTGGCAGGAAGGTGCTGCAGCCCTCGGTGCTGAGCTGCAGGCAGAACATCTCCCCATGCTCAGGGAGCTGGGGCTCACAGGGGCCCAGGGCAGCAGGCAGTTTTTAATCCAGGGGTTTCTGACGTGCTGATGTGCCCTGAAGGGCTCAGGGGTTTCTGTTCATCAGCTGCAGGTCAGTGTCTGGTGCAGGGGAGGTGTTTGGCTCTGCAGGGAGGAGGGGTCCTCCCTCTCTGGGCTCAGGCACTCCTCCCTGCCCATCTAGGGTTTAGAGGGCACAGGGAATCCCACACCCTGCTCGCGGTGGGGTCTCACTCACACACCCAGGGTGTCCAACCCCAGCTGGGTTTTGGCAGCTCTGTGCTGGAGAGGGGCTCATACAGGGGATTCAGCCTGAATAACCATTGGGCCTGCCTGAGCCAGGGAAGAGGCAGAAAAAAAGGAGAGAGTTCCAGTCCTTTAGAGAGAGGGGAAGAAGAATAGGGGTGTTTTCCCCTTTCTGAAGAGCAGTTTCCTCAGCAGGACTCTGACAGCAGGAGGGGTGTGCTGGTTTGTCTGGTTGGACCTTGATCCTGGCTCTTCCCAGGGTCCCTGAAGCTCAGGATGCACCGCAGAGTATCCAGAGGCAGGACAGAGGCCCCAAAGCCCCTGAAAACACAAGCTGGGAAGATTCTGCTCCCAAACCCTCCACTCTAATCCAGGCTCAGCTTCCAGAAGCATTGCCCAGGCAGGTCCCAGCTTTGGTTCCTCTTCAGAAACAAATTTGCTCCTCACAGATACATCCTGCCAGTCAAGCCTGTTGCCTCAAGGATTATCCATGGCAGAGACAGAAAGACCTTCTCATTCCAAAGGGAGCAAAAGAAACTACTTTAATTATCAGCCAAGTCCAACAAAGCAAATACATCCAGGTTAATGAGCATCCCAGTGCACACACCTTATCTAAGCAGGTAGATATTTCGACCGAATTGAAAGAAAAGCTGGTCACTAGGCAAAGTTCTTTTAGGACTTTCTTTATGCAATTAAACTGCTAATGAGGCTGCTTATCCTCCCTCTTTTCTTGCAGTATATTCCCAGTGAGGCACCCCAATGTTCGCAGGGACCAGTGGACAAACAGAGGCAGTTTCATTTCTTGGAGCAGCTGGTGGAATTTTGGGGGCTCAAGGCTGGCAGGGAGGGGTGGCAGGATCGATTCCCTTGGGATCAGGGCTCCAGCTGGTAGCTCTGATTTCTCTGCTTTATATCCACAAATCCAGCTAGAGCTGCTTGTGTCTAAACTCTTCCTTGGGGTGAATGTCACTTTTTCCAGTGACAGCTCTATTTAAGACATTGTAGGTGCCTGTAACCATTCCTGGGAGCCTCCTTCCCACCTGAGCTGCTGGGCAGAGTCTGCTTCTCTTTAATGCAGTGCTAAGGAGATGGATACTGTGGCAGGGACCTCTGCTCTCTAATCCCTTAAATGCTGTGAGCCACAGACCATTTGTGCCTTTCAAGAGTGAAAACAAACCAAAAATAATTTTCTTTAGCCTAAAACTCAGAAACAGGATTTCCAGCCAGGTGAAACAAGGAATTTTCTATTCCCTGCAGTGAGACTCCTGCCTATTTCCAGAGGGGGATCCTAGTTGGGCTTGGGTTCAGCAGGAGCCTTGCAGTGCAGTTTCCTTATTCTGCAAGCACTGAGGCTTCTGTGGATGTGACTGGGCTTGCAAGTGCTCAAACTCTTCAGGGAATTGCTTGTCATCCTTGGCTGCTTTACAGCTGTAAAACATCACAAGACAAAGGCGTTGGTAGTGCTGTACTCACATTGTACCTGCTCTGCTCATAGTTAACAGGAGATGGACTGCAGAATAAATAACAGCAGAATTCACAGGTCTCCTTTCTTTTTCCCTCCTGAGTGCAGTGAAATCTTTGCTATCTCCCCACACCCACTGCTTTTGTTATTTTATCAATGCTCAGCACTGCCACAGAAGTGATGGAAACATGGATGGGCTTTATAAACCACCACCGGCATGGCTACAGATCTAATTATAGATTTCTGAAATTTGCATCAAAGTGTTTGGAAGCCCTATGGAAGGGCAGAACACAGCTGTACTAAATAGGAAGCACAGCAGCCTCTTGCCCAACATTCACAGCTTAAGTAGAGAAGGCAAGAAAAAGATGGGATTAATACCTGGTACCAAATATGTGGTGCAGGAGGAGAATGGAAGAGCAGGTGAGTTCAGGCTGAGTCTGTCCCATGGATCTGTGTGTGCAGCCAAGAGGACAGCATGGCTGGAAGGCAAATGGCTTCATCTGGTCTGATCACTTGATGCCGTGTTCTTCCCACTGTCCCAGAATGACAAGAGAAGAAATTTATTAAAATATGGAATCTCAGAATGGCTTGGGTTGGAAGGGACTTAAAGCCCACCAGTGCCACCCCTGCCATGCAGGGACACCTCCCCGCCCCAGGGTGCTCCAAGCCCTGTCCAGCCTGGCTTTGGGACTGCCAGGGATCCAGAGCCACACACTGGGCGCCTGTGCCAGGGCTGCCCACCCTCACCACATTCCCAATTCCCATCTAACCCTGCCCTCTGCAGGCTGAAGCCACCACTCCTCTGTGCTTCTCTCCAAAATCTGAAGAAAACCTGTGCACAGGTTGCCAGAGCTCAGGGATATGTGGAAACAGGGAAAACACCTGAGAAAAGTGACAGCAGAGGCAGAGAAGGACAGAGAAGGGACAGAGGACCAGAGGCAGCTGCTGAGGGAGTCCCTCTCTAAAAATACAGCAGATATACAGCACATCTAATCATGATGTGATTGGCTCCAATCTCTTTGCTTCTTCAAGCCAGAACAATTACTCGCACTGCTATTGATTTCTGTCTGGCCCCTCAGGATGGTGCTCACTGAAAAGGGCTTCCCCCTAGCTGCAACTGAAGGAGCAGGGAAGGCTCTCACTGCTGAGCAGCTCCTCCTGCTCAGAGCTTACTGCAGAAAAGAGGTTGTGTGCAAAATTCTTGTCTGCTTGTCTGGGCGTTTGTGTGTGTGCCAGCACAGCAGGAAGGACTGATCCTGACTGGCATCTTGTCCTGTGGGGACTGGTGGCCTGGGGACTTGGAGTGACCTGGTTGGCGGTTGCAGCTGCCATCTCTACATGCTGGATGGTACAGTTCACTTGAGCTAAATAAAAAGTTACTCTGATTCAAAGGCAAGAAAGGGGCTGTTTCTTGTGCCTAGAGAAAAAAATGTTGTTTCAATGTAATGGAATCCTTCATGTCCTTATGATACAAAAAAACCCTTGGATAAGTTGAATTTTCTAATGGGAAAAAACTTGTTGTCAAAAGAATTCACTCATTTTACTCCACTTCTCAGCAAGCCCTTGTCACTCCTTGTGAGTTTTTTTACACTTGACAGGAGCAGGAGACTGAGGCACCAGCAGTGCTGGACCCACTGCTCTTCTCTGTCCCCTCCGTGTTCACTCTGGCCTCTGGGGCAGGAATCCACCTGTGGGGAGTCAGGAGAACAAAGCCCTGTCAGACTCCTGGGCTCATCCAGAGCTACTCACACCACAGGCTTTGGGATCCCTCTTCCTCAGGCATCACCTCATGTAGTCATGAACCAGCTTCTAATAGCTGATAGCAAAATTTGGTTTGCTGCTTTTATTCCTTGCCAGGGGCCTGGAGTCACCTCAACAAAGCTGGGAGCTGGGAGGGAAGGTCTCAGTGGATGTATAACAGCTGCAGGGGAATTTCCACTGTTAGGAAAATTAATCCACAAACAACCAGAGGTTTATGTCCAAAAAGAGACAGAGCAGTCCTTTTTGGCTTTTCACTCAAATAAAGGGGCATTCCCCTGGAGTCTCTCAGATTTTTGGAGGACGCAGCCTCCTTTTTATCCCAAATTCCCAGCTGCATTTTCCCTTCTCTCCTCATTCTGATACCAAAGATTTCGCTCCATTATAACCCTCCCTTTTAATTTTTAATTCGTATGGAATTTAGGGTTTTTCTTCTTCTGTTTCTTTCATCTTTTCAATGTCTAATTTAATTCTCAGCAAACCTAAAGTTTATTTGTAAAAGCAATTCTTTTTCCATTCATCAATCAGTGGAATCTCTTCCATTGTTTCTTTTATCTCCCAGTGCTGTTATCTACCAGCAGACTCACAGCGTTTGGAAAGACAAATCCACTATTCCCTCTCACATCCCAAAATACTGCTGGGATCTCTGAGAGTGGAAGATTTAGAAAGGTGGAGAAGCAGGAGCAGCACACCACCTGTCCCATCCCAGAGGGTGGAGAGAGCAATCCATGAAGAGCAGATGAGGGAACTGGGAAGGGGGCTCAGCGCTGGAGCAAAAGGAGGCTCTCAAGGGGCTTGGGCGGGGCCGCCTGTGGCCTGCACAGCTTCCTGCCAGGAGGCACAGCGCGGTGGGGGTCGGGCTGTGCTCCAGGGAACAGGGAGCAGGAGCAGAGAGGAACGGCCTCAGGCTGGCCGAGCCGCTCAGGGTGGGCAAACAGGAATTTCCCATGGAAAGGGGGCTCAGGGCCTTCTGCCAGGGAGGGTTGGAGTGCCCATCCTTGCAGGTGTCCCAGGAGGCCCTCGGTGACATCAAGTGCTCTGGCTGAGGACAGGGTGGGTGATGGCACAGGTTACATCTATGATCTTGGAGATCTTTTTCATCTTAATGATCCTGGGATTCCCTGACCCAAATCACTGCCTTGTGCACCACAGGACTGTCCTGCTGTGGGATGTTTTCTGGAATATTAACCAACGTCCCTGGCATAGGTTGCGGAGAGGGAAGAGGCCGTGCCTGTGTCTCCTCCAGCCAAAATGTGAGAGAGCATCATGGACAACAACTTGTGCATTGGTAGAATCACCTTCACGTTCTAATCTTTCATGAGCAAACACAGGGGATCTTTGGAGAAGTGCTACATTAATGACATATCTCAAAGCAATATAAACGGCTGTGCAACAGGTTCCGTGATACTCCAGCCCCACTCCTGGGCCTCCCCAGATTCATTATCAGAATATTACAGCGTGTCTTGTCTGTTGAAAGAGCCTTTTGTCCCCTTTTGGAATGTTGCAATATTCTGTGGTTGGCAGGATGGGGTCCTATGCTGAAGAGAGTCAGATTAAGACATTGGTATATTCCTGGCCTATTAAGTGGAAAACTCCTAAGTGGTATCCCGTTGCTTTTCTCACAGCCCAAAGCCATTTTCTTCTCGATGGTTGAAAAGCACAAGTGGTTTAATCTACTCCACTAGATTCTCAATATCTCAATGCCTGAGCATGCCAGGAATACCAAGGCTATCAACTCTCTCCTGTTTCATAAGTCGTCCAAGTCTCCTTTATAGATGTTCATTTACGTGTCTTGTTTGAGATGTAGCATTTGCTTCTCTCTGCATGGTCC